>APFE030968114.1:4367-26977 GCA_000404065.3 Pinus taeda | reverse complement strand
TTTTTTTTTCTCGGTAAAAAGGCTAAGATTCTATTATATATACATGGTTGAAATTACATGCATTTTAGCGGGAAATATCATAGATTCCATGGCAGCTGATAAGCCATGGTTCAGGCAGAATTGGTCAAAAAAACTCCCACGCAGGGGATCCAGATGACCTTGAAACTTCAGGACGACCTGTAAGTTCGAAGAAGAGAACCCGGGACTGCAAAATTACAGGCCTTAGACACAAAATTTAACTTACCCGCGCAGGGGCATACCTCTTTGTCTCTACTGATAATACCACTAACAGACCTAGCCCAGAACTGACTTAACCATGAGCTGACACGCATACAGACGCCCGTGCTATCGTCATTACAAAAAAGACTGTGACCCAAAATAACATTAAACCAGAGCGAGTAGATACCCAAACTAAGACATATCAGAATGAAGCAGAAGCAGGACCTTAGAAGGGAGATGAGCGCCAAATCAGGGGCGCGCTTGAGCTGGAGGCTCATCCGCAGGTGGCTTCTCCTCCACGATCTCGCACCAACCGAGCCCTTCGGGGATGCCCTCCCACATTGCAGCCCATTTGGCCGCGTCGCGAGCCCTTGCTGCATGGGATGAGGAAGGGCGCTCCCTGGCAGCCTGTCCTGAGGAAGTGGCTTCAATTGTAGGAGGAGGCAGTGGTAATTCAGGACCCGGAACGTCGGAGGGAGGAGCTTCCCCAGCAGGTGGATAATCATCACTGTCGGCATCAGGGGTTCTTGTGAAGAGCACAGAGATGTGCGCACTGACCCCCTGAGCGTCTCCCAGCCTGCCCAGAGTAAAGACCACCGGCCCGAATGCTGGAAGTGCTGGATCCTCCATGCTCGCCCCGCTAACCTCCACAACGTGCTCGGCTTGAAGTGGAGCCACCCCGGCTCGTCGGTGGCAGAAATGGCAGCAGCAGTGGTGATGCTCCCTGCCAGCCTGCCCACGACCGCGTCCTCTGTTTGAGCCCCTGCCTCTTCGACATGGCTGTCTATGGCGGAGCCGAGCCATGGTGAGTTCGTCCGCCTCTCGTCCAGGAAATTCGACAGCCGACACCTTCCCTTCTTCAACCTCGTTCCGCCACCCTCCTTCTTCCCAAGTCTCCCTCCGCAGTTTTGTAATTGGGCCTCTGTGCACTGTGGGGATAGCCAGGTTGATGGAGACCTGAGGTGGCGCTCTACCCAGCCAGTACCAGGCGTGCCCCCACTGCATAACACAAGGTGACCAGACCCCAAACCGGCTGTGCAAACCGCAGAACAAAGGCAAGGAGCCGACTTCAACCAGAGATAAATAATCAGCGCCATTCCAGAACCCTCCCTTGGCTCTTGCCCTACTGTCATCCATGGCAGCATTAACTGCTCAGAGCTACCACCCCGACTTGAATGCGAGTTGACGGCGGACGGGCTTGGGTAGTTATGCTGCATGGGGGGTGGCATGTGTAGTCACGTGGGGGCCAGGTGGCTCGCCCTTCCCCTGCTCAGTGGCACCCGCATCCGGGGATTATTATTTACATGTGTTATCTTTATTAGTATTCTTTTATTATTTACATTTTTATCTAGTATTCCATTTCATAAAATTATTATTATTTTATTTTTAATTAATTATTTTAATTTTATTAATAAAATATTTTAAATTTTTAAAAAAATAAAGTTTATCTTATTATATATATATATATATATATATATATATATATATATATTTTTCAAATTTAAAATATTTTATTTTTAAAATAAATCTTTATTAATAACACTTCAAAAATTTAGTGATATTTTTAAAATTTATTTTAATTAAAAACATAAATTTAGTAGGTGTAGAACTATGTATTTTTATTAATCACTCTACTTTTATGAAGTAGAGCAAAGGATCCTAAAATAGGGTGGTTAATAAATCAAAAACTTCATATAAAGGCTTTATCCTTCTAGTTTAATTGATGCTTAAAAGATCTGAATTGCATCTGAACAAGAACAACTGATTATTGGTATAGTTATTTTTATTTATCACTTTACTGTTATGAAGTAGAGCAAAGGATCCTAAAATGGGGTGGTCAATAAAACAAAAACTTCATATAAATGCTTTACCCTTCTAGTTTAATTGACGCTTAAAAGATTTGAATTGCATCTGAACAAGAACAATTGATTATTGACATAACTATTTTTATTTATCACTTTACTTTTATGAAGTACAACAAAGGATCCTAAAATAGGATGGTCGATAAAACAAAAACTTCATATAAAGGCTTTACCCTTCTAGTTTAATTGATGCTTAAAATATTTGAATTGCATCTGAACAAGAACAATTGATTATTGGTATAGCTTAATTGCCGCTTAAAAGATCTGAATTTATCTGGACAAGAAAAATTGATTATTGGTATATGCTTTATGGTAATCGATATAGACAATGTTTGAGGCTATGGATTATGAAAGAAATCACATGTTGGCATGAAGAGGGACATGCCATCACGAGATCTCTACCTCAATGTTCAATCTATTTAGAGTCCTATATAAGAAATGCAAATCTAGACAATATGTTGTCGTAATATATACATATGGGGGGAAGATGAAGGGTTGGGAATGCCTAACCTTCCAATTATCTCACCCACTGAGCCAATCCCCTATATCTTGTTTCTTGACATGGGAAAAGGATCCTTTGGCTATACACTAAGAAGTGGAGAGATAAACTTGAGAGCTTATAGCTTGTATATTGCTACAAAATACAAAGGCTAGTTGAGGCCAATTGAATGTTAGTTTTCTCATTTGAGTTTCTAAAGTAAATTATGTTTCAATGTGTGCGCTGTCTTTTCATTTATTGAGTATGATGTGTTCATTCATTTATTAGGATATTCAAATAATGATTGTGTTTTAATGGTTGATTTCTCCTTTGCTTATTTCTAAGCTAATGAGCTAAGTGTTTAGTATTCTACTTGAGCCTATGTTATACAATAGCATGATGGGAAAGTGCAGGTAAAGAACTCTCTTTTCTCACCATCAAATAGTTATGGTCATGAGAAACCAATAGCTCTTACTCTGGATTTGTTGCTATAAACATGGAAGTTGTTATTTTGTTTGAAGAGTGGTTAGACAAATTTCTCATTCCAAACATTCACACTTGACTTACAAATCAGATAATACATTTTCTTTATCTTCAGATGTTTCTCTGGTTCCCATAACCAAGAGTAACGACCATACTTTGCATCTTGGTGTTGTTGTAAAGTTTCTTTTTAAGCCAATAAGCCATACCCAATGTTTTTTCGACATTACTAATTATCCCACTGATTATTTGAATGTTTTGTATCTTTGTTGCTCATTCAATCCACCCTTTGGACATTTTTATTTTTTTGTTATTCGCCCCCAGTTTTAATCTTCATTACGGGTTAATCTTTGTAATTCTTCAGCATTTTAATTAGTTGTTGGTCATATCACTTGGTTGATTTTTCCAGTTGGTTTTCTCTACTCGGCCATTCGAACTCGCCCTTTGGCATGTTTTTACTAATGGGTTCTTCTTTCTAATCAACCAAACTCTCCCTTGGGCAACTTTCTATTCGGTTCCTCTTTCTAGTTGATCGATTTCACCCTTCGATTAGTTGTCAAGCGATTCCTCTTCCACTCAACTGGTCACGTTCTTGGATTACTTGACCTTTGGTAAGTTCGGTTTTTCGAAGATATATAAAGTTGGATATAATGTGGGATAACTTGGAGAAACTATTTTTCCTTGGGCCTAGTAGATTGCCATTCTTTCTCATCAGCTGTCCCTTTACTATCAAAGTTTGGTTAGAAGTTCAAAATATTATTGGCAACACACATCAACGAAATGAGGCCTTTGTGGATATATGTCTAAAAAATTGGTTGGAGAGGAAACCTCCTAAAAACTTTTGAGTTCTCCCTCTAATTGTCTACTGGGGAATTTGGCTGGAAATAAATAGCTCCATTTTCGACAATCTGGGACACTCATTTCTCAAAGTGGCTACCAATAGTTTGCCGTTCTTATCAACTATTCTAAAACCTTCCGTCTCTTCTCAAATCTGGAATAGAAATAAAATGGAGATTCTTAAAGACAGACCGTGGCGTTTTTTTATGGGACTTCCCAAAAAATTTCCTGGTATAGGAGGTTTGGGGAAATTATCTATCCGTCAAAATCTCATTTCTTCACTTTCTCCTGGAACATTGGGCATGCCTAAAACAATTATGCAAAACTTTTTGCTCTAAAATTGCTCCTGCAGATCACTTCTTATCTTCACCTGAATGAGATTCATATTTATGGTGACTCTTTGGTTGTCATCAAATAGATGCAGCATTCCTATAAGCTAAACAACTACACCCTAATACCTCTTTATCAAAATGCCATACATAAAGTCAGATAATTTTCCTGCATATCCTTTACGCATATTTACAGAGAACAAAATCAATTGGCCGATCAACTCTCAAAGAAAGGATTGGAGTTAGATAATGGACAAATGGAAATTCTCGAAAACCGTGTGGGCACCTCCAAGAGCCATCAACTATGCACATGGGCATAATCTACTTAGCATTTCTCATCCACAACTCACTATCTGCCAACTTATATTATATTTTGAACAATTTCAGATGGCTTCTCTCAGTGTTATTTCTATGCAGACTACTATATTCTGATGGTATTTTCAGGGAAATCAAAATCTTAGAATCAATATATATTTGCTACAATGAATTTGCAATAGTATCTAAGCCACTGAATTCGATTGGTTTCTCTTTGATACATTCCTCTCTTTTGAAAATAATTGTTTTTGCAAGCTCCAGACATGAGAAAAACTTTATATGGAAGATAAATGAAGGTAGGGGGCTTTCTATACTCACAACAAGACATCTCAAATGAAACTGTGAGATTTTTTGAAAATCAATACAAGAGATCTGGCGATAGTAGGACACATGGCATTTTACGGGGCATTGGCGATAGCAGGACATAGGACATTTTATGGGGCATTGACGATAGCAGGACATAGGACATTTTATGGGGCATTGACCTATACCCACAAATGTTTGATGATGAACAAAATGAATGCTTTTTCCAGCCTATACCAGAGGAAGCACAGTTAGAAGTCATGAAATCTTTCAAGAAGGATAAGTGTCCTTGCCCTGATGGCTGGACGATTGAATTATTCATCCATTTTTTTGACCTTATTAAACACGATTTGCTAAGGATGGTCGAAGGCTCTATAATATCAGGTAGCATACATCAGATAACTTCCTCCACTCTAATAGCATTCGTTCCAAAGAAAATGGAAGCAGAATCATTTCAAGACTTCAGGTCGATATCCCTCTGTAATATCTACTTCAAAATCATTTCAAAAATTATCGCTGAAAGAATTAAAGTTACTTCATCTAGATTTTTAACGAAGGATCAGCATGGTTTTTTAAAAGGGAGGAATATTTTGGACGCTGTTGCCAACACAAAAGAAAGCTTGTTCACCATGCATACTAAAAAAAGTGAAGCATTCATATTAAAAATTGACCTTCGAAAGACATATGATTGCTTAGATTGGGGTTTCATGAGATGCTTACTTGCAAAGATTGGCTTGAAATCTAATATGATAAACTGGATCATGGCATGTGTTGAGCAAGTTAATTATGCCATCATTATAAATGGGATTCCATCCTCTTATTTTTTAGCTGCCAGAGGACTGCGTCAAGGTTGTTCCCTATCTCCCCTATTGTTTATCTTGGCAATGAATTCATTAAGTCTCCATATTAACAAGGCAGTTAACGAAAACATGTGTTGCCCATTGAAGATTTGCAGAAACAATTATATTTCACATAATTTATTCGTTGATGATATACTTATATTTGGAATGTTATGCAGACTCACTTGGATATGTTTACATGACATCTTAAAAAGGTTCCAAAAAGCCACAGGATTACAAATAAATGAATTTAAATCCACTTTCTTCCATAATGATGTCAATTTGGAAATAATAGAATGGATATCTTCACTGTTCCGGATAGAGGCGCGGTCCATCAAGTATGGAATGAAATACTTAGGATTCCAGTTAAAAGCGAATGACTATTTTAAATTGGATTGGCAATGGATACTAGACAGGTACTATAACAATATTTCAGCATGGGAATACAAATGCCTTTCACTGGCAAGAAGACTTATTTTAGCTCAATCAGTTCTAACACAACTTGTTGTATACTGGGCTCATTTATTTTTTCTTCCTGCAAGTATCATTCAGAAGATGAAAAAGCTAACTGCAAACTTTATGTGGGGTGGACAATCAGAACAAAGAAAATATCACCTATCTAAATTATCAAATGTCTCATTGCCGAGGAATTTTGGAGGATGGGGCCTTCTGGATTTGCGGACCTTTGGAAAGGCACTATTATGCAAATCATTGTGGAGAGGGTCCTTGGAGCAACACAATAAAAAAGAAATATATGGGCAGTGAGGATATTACATACTGGTACAGGTTGGGAACGATTGGATCTGCTTATGGGTCGGCAATATGGTTGAGTTTTTGCAAGGTAGAAGAGTATTTTTTCAAGAAATTTGGCATGGAGCTTCCAGTCTGGTAGCAGGATCCTCATTGGAATAGATCCATTCTTGAGCGGAGGAGAGGATATCACTTTGCCTGAGATGCTCCTAAATTTTTTCCATAGGAAAGGTTACTTCACTTGGGACAAACTTATTGCAGTATGGCAGGGCCCTTTCCCTCTTTGGAAAGATGCTGACAATATGGGGATGTCTGATATATTGGCACGACAATGGAAGAAGATCAGAAACTGTTTGAGAAACTGTGGCATATATCGCTCTTTGGAAGATGATGTCCTCATCTGGAAAGATGCAAAAGGAATTGCCCTGGTACGTGTAAATGACATTTACTCAATCTTGATAAGATTAAAGATTGCTCTTACCAGCCCAATATTTCCAACAATTTTTTGGAAATCTAGATGTCCTTCCAAAACAATATATTTCTCATGGCTGGTTTTCCACAACAAAAACCTATCATGGGATAATTTGCAAAAGAGGAGTTGGCATGCGCCGGGTTTCTGTTTAATGTGCAAATCTGCTAATGAAAGCAACTGTCACATGTTCTTTCAATGCCAGAAAACTCAGCAATTATGGCGCGCATTGGCAGATTTATATGGTTTCCCTCATTTTTCTCATGCATCTACAAAAGAAGCATTCCTTTAGTGGAGCGAGCAGAAAGAATATTAGAGGCCAATAATTATTATTTCCATTTGGTGCACATGGTGATGGAGGAACAATATAATCTTCAAGGACATAATAGAGCCTTTCATGGGAATCCTACAAAGTATTGTATCTCTCTATAACACCTTACCGACAAAGTCAAACAAGCGAAAAAAGTCTAATAAAAAAGAGCAAGCACATGATCACACAATGCTTCCAAGAGCGTATTTTGACGGAGCTGCACAAAATAGCTCTTGTGGTTGTAGGGTTCACATCATCATGTATGAAAATTTACAATATCTCATTTCCTGGAATGGGGGAAAGGGTTCCAACTACAAATCTGAGGCGATGGTTCTTGCGGGTCTTCTAACTTTTTCTCTTTTCTTTAACATATAGTCCATTACAATTTTCGGAGATTCCAAAGTCATGGTTGATTATGTTTTGGGAAAGAACCATATCAGTACCACATTTTGTAGGCTGGATGGACAGAATCATGTTCCTTTGGAGGAGGATGGAAGGATGCTCCATCCAGCACATCTACAAATCTCAGAACCAGCAAGCAGATTCCTTATCAAAGGAAGGCCTTCTATTGGAAACAGGTATCTGGAACATGAAGATAATATCTGACGAGGAAGTGCTCTCCATCCAAGAATTTTCCATCCATGGTACTTAATTTCAATTTTGCTGAATCCAGGTATGCACTGTTATTTTGTTCATTTTGTTTTCTCTCCTCCCTACTGAATATTTTCTGTTTATGCAATGGTCGAAGTATGAAACGAAAATTTTGAACAGTGCTGATATAACTCAGAGGATCTTATTTTCCTATTTCTCCTTTGTGAGCTATGCTAAATCTATTATCTGCAAGCTAATTGATAGCTGAAATGGCTGACTATCTTGATGGACATCTTATCTCTTTCACTGGGATTTTGTTTCCCATCTTATCTAGATATTTTGGTACAGATTGTTCCAGCTTCTTAAAGCTCTCATGATGTACTATCTGTTCAATATATACCTTATATAATATAATTATGCTTTTTTTGCTCTGAAAAAAAGGGGTTGGTTTTGGACTTCAATCTCACTATGCAGTCTACGATGTTATCACCGGTCTTTTCTGGCAATCAAAGTCTCAATTTTTGTTTTCTTTTGGTATTTTTATCTGTATTTGGAACAATTTCCATGATTTCTACTCGGTCCACACTAGTTTTTGCTGGTAGATCCTTTTTGCCCATCTTCATTTTTTTATTTTTAGATTTATTAGTATTTTGTTCCTTTCTTTTGGGCAATGTGATCAACATATGAATCTCAGACTTAAGCCTCGTCGTCTAGTGGATCGTTCTTTTGGAACATTTTACGAGGATAGGTTTTTGTTTATATTTTTGTTTCTAGTTGTTGTATGTGCAACAAACAAAATATTTTTTTTGGTGGCCAAGGGTTTTATTGAATGCAAAGGCATATACTTCTTATATATTGGATCAATACAAATAAAATATGTTTTTTTTCATCTTATGAATGTTGAAGACATTTCCAAATATATGCTCGATGAAAAATTGGATTTTATTGATTAAATGAGGTAAATTTTGTGTTGGTGCGGTGTATGGGTTATGAGCCTTCCGTTTATATATTAGATGGTAGAAAAACATTCATTTGAATGCACCTAGTGAGCCTTATATGGTAAACACTAGTAATGACTACAAAAGGAGTGGACAAGAGTTGTTTGTCGGGCGAGGGTCAATTATAGAACCAAGAATGGTAGGGAAACATCATGGAGAAGATGAGGAAGAAGATCCCAGTTTTAGGTTGGAACAAAGTGGGCAAAGTTTGGTTACACTAACAACAATTGTGTCATAGTTATTGGAGGTGAAATGCAAGGAAACTATAGCAATGGAGGCTTGTCATAAATATGCTAAGAAAGAAGAAGAAAGTTGAAGAAAAAGTGTAAGATTGAATTAGAGATGGGAGAAAGCAAGTATAGTAAGAAACATGTACCTTTATGTGTGGAGGCCAAGGTGGACATCAAATCATATGCTAGGGAAGTGGACACCATTAAATTGAACCAATGGTCACAACCAATGGAGGTATATTTTCGTGTGCATGAAGTAACTAGAAAATGAAGGATTGCATTTGCTTGGTTGAAACTTGAAGGTCATGCTTTGGCATGGTGGGAGAGTGATGCAATAGAAAGGGCATTGGAAAATGAACCATTGATAACTAATTGGGAGGTGTTTAATGATATGATCAAATCCCAACTTTACCCAATTGGATATGAGGAACACCAACACATAGTATGGAATGAATTTAAGTAGAGGAAAAGATAGTGAATGCAAGAGTTCACCATAGAGTTCAAGAAGAGAGAAATTTGGTTGGGAGTCTCTCTCAAATTTTTGGAGATGTTTAGCAAGTACTTGGGGACATTACTATCTCAGATTTGATGTCAATTGATGTTGCATAGACCAAAGAAAATTGATGAGGCCAATGTTCAAGCACAATACCTTGATGGATACTAGCAAAAGCAATAAGCAAGCATGTATTGGGTTCCAACTTCGACATACTTTTACATTCTTAATAAATCTTTTTTTGTCCTTTATTTTTTAATACTTCACTATTTCACTATCTGTATCACCATATTACTCATCATATTCTCATATAATCATTGAAAATTCCATAGAATGTAAAAGGTTGTCAATATCTTTGAAATTTCCTATTTTTAATGGATATATGGATTAAAGATGTTTTTCTTAATAATGTTACTAAAATTCATTTATGGAATTGTAGCATGCAAATCGAGTAGCATATCATTCATTGCCATATGTGCATTGCTCCAGAGTAAATTTGGTCATATGGTTTTTTGTTCAAGAAGGCATTAAGATGTTTTTTCATATATTGTGTCAACCCCAACCTCCTCATGGAAATCATAACCTCCTAGTCAACTTTCCAATCAACACCATCTCTAGTGAGAGGGTCTTAGCAAGATAATTGGGAATTCCATGCTCCATGTTATGAAATTCATAAAAAAGATAAACAACTCTATTTTGGTAGTTAGACCAATGACGACATGTATATTGATTATCCTAAATAAGAAAGTGACATTTACACATGGTTTTTGATTCTAATATTTAGGGATCTCATGTTATTTTGTATGACACCTCTTTTCTTTCTAAAATGTTATAAATATGTTATAATTTCCATCTAGGAGGTTAGTTGATATTTTTTACTAATAACTTAGAGGTCAACGTAAGAGCATAGCCTTTGTAAATTTCTATTTGAGTAATTCAATGAGAATATAGAACTTTATTGCTGCATTTTGTGAGTTAGTTATCGTGGTTTGGCTACAATGTATCCCCAACAAGGAGGGCCCCTTGACTTGGGTATGTGTTTTATATTATTTAGTTTTGTAAATAGATTTAATATGTTTCTAATTTTTGTCCTTTTTTTTGTTTAATTTTAATTTCCTGTTGCATGTTGTAGATAATTCAAGTGAAGAATTTTTGTATTAATTAGTCAGTTGTGTTGTATTTCTTGAAAGCATAGGCTTCAAGTATTCTTATATAGAGTGTTATATCAAAACAAAAGATCCAGACATATAAGCTAGAGACTGATATAAGCTAGGACAAGAGTCTCTATGACAAAAAGGTAATCTATGATTACAAGAGAAATGTTGTGACCCATGTCTTTACAATTATTAGTTATAAGGACTATTTGATCTAAGAGTAGATCTAGTCCAAAGAGAATTAATTTTGTTAATTTTATTTCTATATTTCACTTCTTTTTTCTCAAGTAGATTGTTTTGATCTTTCGGTTGAAGTAGTTAATAGAGCATTGTCACAAGATTCATCTCATCTGATTAGGTGCTCAAAATTATGCTCAAAAATAAAATTGTCAAGAATTTTGTTAAACTTAGCTTCAGATCGAAGAGCTTGTCATTCTGATTCCAACGGTGCGAATTACACTCAAATCCGAGCTCGTATGCAGAAGTTAGAGCAAGGTATTTCAACAAATGAGGAGGCACCAAGTGGCAAGCTGCCACTGGCCCCTGCAAATTGCATGTCGCAGGCAGATAGTTTTAAAAATCGGCCCCGACAAGTGCGGGTTTCGATGCGATATCACAAATTGAAATCTTAGGCAGGGAGGTGATACAGAATCAGCCCCCGAGTAGAGAAGGGATGCGATGTGATAAATCACAATCACAGATCGGTGAAGGGAGGAGAGTTACAATAATTGGCTCTCTGACGAGTTCGGGTCGTGATGCGATATCACAATCGCATACTATAACAGAGCAAGTCCCGCATATTTACGATCACTGATACTCCGCCGATTGTGATAAGTCCTCGAATGCAAGATATTTATCGGTTCCATTTTATAGTGACGTCGGGTCTGCCAATATCGCAATTGCAAATTGTTCGTTTTATTCACAGATCATAAGCTCACAATGCTCCCCGATTGCGATTTATGATAAGACTCGGCCGACAGAATATGATCCGTTGAGCGATGGAAGTTTTTCCTAGTTAGCGCGTTTTTGGGGCTAATTTGTAGGATCATGTTGGATGTGGAGCATTTTGTGGAACAATTTGTGGGGAAACTAGGAGAAGTCATAACTCCTTTAGTTTTTCACCAAATTGGTTGCAAAAAGAGGCTAAATAGCAATTTTTTAGTATTTTGAACTCATTAAGACATGTTTCATAAGCATTTGAGCATTGTAAGCACATTTTTGTTGTAATTTTGAGCATAATAGAGAGGGCCAAGCATTGGAAGCTAGACGAAGGAGATGTAGCCCAGGAGGGGTGAATTCCTCATCAAATATCTATGTTGTGTGTTGTACTTTGATATATTTTGTTGTTATTTTGCTACTGTTCAACATATATTTTATGTTAAATTGTTTATAACATTTACATAAGAAACTCTCATGGGAATTAGTTAATTAAGAAAAAATGGTGAATTCTTAAGCACTTGATAAGAAAATGATAAGCATCTTGGGTTTTATTCTGAATGGGGAATTAGCACAACATTACTAATCCGCTATATTGCAGGTCAACTTGGTATCAGGGCACTAGTTTTTGCTTACTAGATTTGCTTTGTCAAAGAAGGATTTTATTGTTGGTTTTTGTCATGCTAACAAGGTTAAAACTCAAAAGAGGTGAAGGAAAGCTGGTTGGAATCTCTTAAGTTGGATGGGAAGAAGAGCAAGGTTACCACAATCTCCAACACCAGTGCAGCCTCAAGTTGCAGTTAAGATTCTAGAGATCATGTCTCATGAAGGAGAACCTACAAACATGATAGAAGATGAGAAGACCTTAAAAAATGCTTTCTTTGATATGAAAGAGATGGTGAAGGTCCTATACGAAGAGAGGAATAACAGGTTGCAAGAAGAAAGTTCCAAACCACCCAAAATAGAAGGCTCTTTAGGAGGAGGTAATGGAAAATGATGTAATGGGAATGGAGACAAACCTCCACCCTCTCCACCATCTTCTTCATCTTCTTCTTTCCAAGCATCTTCACACTCTTCCACTAATACAACCCTTACTCATAGTCGTCATCATTTTTCAAAAGGATCTAGAAAATCACCTCTACTTAAACTAGATGTTAAATTCAAGTTGCTCATGTATAATGGTGAAGTGAATGTAGAGAAGCTTGATAATTGGATTCATCAGTTTGAGGTGTATTTTAGAATTCAGACATTCAAGAGGATGATATCAAAATTCAGTTGGCTTAAGTGGGAATGGAAGGTGCAACACTCATTTGGTGGGAAGCAAGGACTCAAGACGACATAAAAAAACATGGTAAGATTTCTATTACTTGGTTTGATTTCATTGTTGCTATAAAAAGACAATTCTACCCTTTAGCTCATATGCAAAAAGCTACCATGAATTGGAAAAATTTTAGACACTTAAAAGGTCAAAATGTACAAGAGTATACTCAGGAGTTTAGGAAAAAAGGTCTTATGCTAGGAGTAGACTTGCGGTCACAAGATACTTTGTTGAAATATATAGGAGGTTTGCATAGCTATTTTCGACACTATTCTTATGTTTAATCCCACGAATCTTGATGAGGTATGTGTTCAAGCTACACATCTCGAAGCAAGAGGGAAAAATGTATAAGACGGAGGTAAGAAGAAGTCATTACAGAGGTGAAAAAAGAAAGAAATCTAAAGGAAAGCAGAAGAAAAATGCTTCTGTTAAGAAAGAAGGGGAGAACCTTGTGTGCAAGAATTGTTCCAAAGAGGACCATGATGAAGCACTTTGTTGGAAGCTTCATCTTGAATTAAAACCGAAGAAATTTAACAATAAAGGGAAACATATGACAAACATTGTTGTACAACAAGACTTGGGTTTTGACTCAGGGGATGAAACAAAGATTACAACCATAGTCACTAAAGGAAGAGTCGTGGAAAAAACAAACAAAGAGGAAGTCGTGGCAAGCACTAGCGCAACACATAACTCTAACAACACTTAAAATGAAAAAAATAGAATTGAGTTGTTCCATATCAGAGTTATTTCCAAACACACCAAGATTGATACGTTGTTTGGCTGGGGATCCTAAGCAAATTTAATCTCTATAGACTTGGTCAAGAAGTTCAATTTGGAAATTGTGCCTCATCATAAACCGTATCCATTAGGTTGGATAACCAAGGATGCAAATCTTTAGGTCACAAGGAAATGCGTTTTTAGGTTTTCTATTACAACCAATTTCGTTGATGAAGTCGAATTAGACGTAGTGCCGCTGGCTATTTATTGAATTGTGTTGGGAAGCCCGTATGTGTATGAATGGAAACCCGTTTTCCATAGATTTGAGAACAAATATCATTTGTTTAAATATGGAGTGGAGTATGTTGTGAGAGCCCATCGTAGAAATCTTAATGTCTTTGACAAGCGCAAGGAAAATGAAGCGACTAGTCAATTCTAACAAGAATCTCGTGCTATTTATGATCAAACAGAAGAATGACACGGAGCATGAATCTTTTGCAGGTTGTGACATGAAGCTGAAAGCCATATTTTTTGATGTGGTCAATCAATATGGAGATGTGTTTTAAGAACCAAATGGATTGCCACCAAAAAGGGGAATTCAACACGAATTCTGCTACAACAAGACTGTCCACTCCCAAATATTGGTACGTATCCAATGTCAATTATGGAAAGTTTAGAAATTAAGAAACAAGTCTAGGAATTGTTAGATAAATGTGTAATTCGTCCCTATACTTCGCCATATAGTCCACCAATTGTTTTGGTACCCAAGAAATATGGAACCTGGCGCATGTGTGTAGATTATCGATCTTTGAATAAAATTACCATAAAGAATCAATACCCACTACCCAGAATAGATGATTTTCTAGATCAGTTGAAGAACGAAAAATATTTCACTAAATTAGAATTGACAAGTGGATATCATCAAGTTAGAATTGCTGAGGAGGATATTTGGAAGACTGTTTTAAAACCAAACAAGGATTGTTTGAGTGGTTGGTTATGCCTTTCAGTCTTTTCAACACTCCAACTATGTTCATGAGAGTTATGAATGATGTTTTAAGATCCTTTCTTGATGAGTTTGTAATTTTTTATTTAGATGATATTTTGATATTCAACAAATCATGAGAAGAGCATGTCAAACATGTGAGGAAAGTGTTGGATGTCTTGACAAAATAGCAATTGTTTCTAAAGATGTCTAAATGTGAATTCGAGAAAATTTCCTTAGTGTATTTGGACCACATGGTTGGAGGAGGTGAGTTGAAGATTGACCTCTCTCAAGTTTCGGTCATTGTGCCAAATCAGTCATAGAAGTAAGGAGTTTTCTGGGAGCAGCGTAGTACTGGAGGAAGTCCATTGCCAATTCCTCTTCCATATCAGTGCCACTACATGTTTTGACCAACATGAAGGTTGTCTTCCAGTGGGGAGGAAAACAACAAAAATCATTCGATGCTTTAAAACAAAATATCAGTTCAACCCCAATTTTAGCATTACTGGATTTGAAACAATCATTTGAAATACAAACAGATGCAAGTGACTATGCCATGGATGCAGTTATTTTACAACATGGTAAGCCCATTTCATTTCATTCTGATATTTTTAATGGTGTTGTTATTAACTATCCTACATATGATAAAGAACTTTACGCATTGGTGCAAAGTATGAAGAAATGGAAACATTACTTAATGGGAAAAGAAACCATTATTCACACTGATCATCAACCTTTGCAATATCTGCAATCTTAAACAAAATTGCAGCAATTAAGGCACTTTTGTTGGATGGGATTTTTACAACAATTCCACTTGGTAATCAAATACAAGAACGTTGTTTATAACAGAGTTGCTGATGTTTTTTCTAGACCGGTTGTTAATGTAGCCATTTCACTCAAGAATCATTTTGTTTTGCGTAAAAGTTATGTTGAACAATACACACATGATACTGAATTTCAAGAGGTATATTCAAACTTGAGTCAAGGTCACCAACTTGAGGAATTAGACTACCATGTACATGATAATATGTTGTATCATTTGGGAAAACTTTGTGTTCCACAGGGAGAGAGTAAATGTCACAAGGGAAGCGCACACTTCTTTTATTGCTAGACATTTCGGTGTAAGTAAAACAGTGGCAAATCTTCAGAGGTATTTTTACTAGCCTCGTATGCTTGAAAGTGTGTCATGTTTTATCAGAGGTTGTTCATTGTGCGTAGTTAGTAAGCCTAATTATAGGAAACTAGGATTATACACACCACTTCCAGTGCCTTCACGTCCATGGGAGAGTGTTTCTATGGATTTTGTAGGAGGTCTTCCTTTATCAAGAAAAATTCATGATTTTGTATGTATTTGTGGATAGGTTCAACAAGATGTGCATATTAATGCCTTGTAAAAAACAAATTATAGCTGAAAAAATAACTCAACTTTTCTTTAAAAATGTATGGGTTCATTTTGGATTACCTACTTTTATTGTAAGTGATCGTGATTCCCATTTTTTTCGGAATTTTTGGTCAAATTTATGGAATTTTATGGACACCAAGTTGAATAAAAGTACAGCCTTCCATCCGCAAATAGATGGTCAAACTGAAGTGGTTAACAAGACAGTTATTCATTTTCTAAGAGGATATTGTAGCAAACATCCTAAGTTGTGGGATGAACATTTGCATTATATTCAACATGCTTACAACCGAACAAAACACTCTTCTACTTTAACTTTGCCTTTTGAGGCATGTATTGGTTATTTGCCTAATTTGGATTTCATCTTTGAGAAAGATGTAGTTGTAGATGGACATAGCGACATAGACATAGCAAAAAAATCCATTTAGAAAATTCAGTTGATTCACCAAACTGTTCAAGAACAACTAGAAAAGAGTTAAGGTAAGTATAAGGCAAGGCATGATAAGCATCGTGTGGATCATCAGTTTCGAGTAGGTGATGAATTTTGGCTTTACTTTAGAAAGGAAAGTCTTGAAGGTGAAAGTAAAAAGCTGAAACCAATCCATTATGATCCATTTAAAATTCTGGAAAAGATTGGTAATAATTTTTTCAAGCTTGATTTGCCTTCATATATGTAAATTTATTTCGTTGTTAATGTTGAAAATTTCAGATTGTATGAGTCTCTTTTGATTGGAGATCAAGGAGAAAGTGTATAGATTCCATCAATTGAAGATTTATCTCCATAATTTCTTGATGAGCTTCAGCAAGACACCATACTTAACAAAAGAACGAGGTCATCAAAGAGGGGAAATGTGTATTTTCTTTGGGTGGGTCTCAAAGGTACAAATCCATCAAAGGCCAAATGGATTGAAGAGGGGAAGGTGAGGGAACAATACTCTCATATGTTCAATAACATAATATAATCTTTTGGGGTCCAAAATCTTCCAGTGGGGAGGAGTGATCAGGTACTCAAAGTTATGCTAAAAAATCAAAGTGTCAAAATTTTGTTAAATTCAACTTCAAATTAAAGAGCTTGTCATTCTAATTCCATCGGTGTGAACGATACTCAAATTCGAGCTCGTATGCAGAAGTTAGAGCAAGTCAAAGTTCAGGTTTGACTTGCTTACATTGCAGGATTGGATGATGTGGCAAGGTCTTTCAGCGAATGAGGAGGCACCAAGTGGAAACCCGCCATTGGTCTCTGCATATCGCAAATCACATGTCGCAGGTGGATAGTGTTAAGAATCGACTTCGACAAGTGTGGGTTGCGATGCAATATCACAAGCAGAGAGGTGATACAGAATCAGCCCCCGAGTAGAGAAGGGATGCGATGTGATAAATCGCAATTGCAAATCGGCGAGGGGAGGAAAATTATAGTAATCTCTCCCTGGCGAGTTCGGGTTACGATGCGATATCACAATCGCATCACAACAGCGAAAATCTCGCATATTTACGGCCGTCAGTACTCCGCCGATTGTGATAAGTCTCTGGATGCGATATATTTATCGGTTCCATTTTATAGTGCCATCAGGTCCACCGATATCACAATCGCAAATCGCTTGTTTTATTCACAGACTGTAAGCGTGTAGCACTCGCCGATTCCGATTTGCGATAAGGCTCGACCGACATAATATGGCTCATCACGCAGAGAAATTTTTGCCCAGTTAGCGCGTTTTTGGGGCTAATTTGTAGGATCATGTTGGATGTGGAGCATTTTGTGGAACAAATAATTGGGAAATTAGGAGAAGTCATAACTCCTTCAGTTTTTCACCAAATTGGTTGCAAAAAGAGGCTAGATAGCCATTTTTGAGGATTCTTAACTCATTGAGATGGATTACAGAGACATTTGAACATTGTAAACACAATTTTATTGTAATTTTGAGCATAATTGAGAGGCCCAAGCATTGGAAGTTGGTCCAAGGAGACGTAGCTCAGGAGGGGTGAACTCCTCATCAAATATCTATGTTGTGTGTTGTATTTTGATGTTCTTTGCTATTTTTCAACATATAGTTTATGTTAATTGTTTATAACATTTACATAAGAAACTCTCATGGGAATCAATTAATTAAGCAAAAAAGGTGAATCCTTAAGCACTTGATAAGAAAATGATAAGCATCTTGGGTTTTATTCTAAATGGGGAATTAGCACAACATTACTAATATGCTCCATTTTAAATCATCATCACAGAATGAGATGAAACCCTATTACCGACATTTCCACTAGTGAAGATACAATAAACCTTCGTTAGAATATTAACATTGCTTTGTATTGCATTATAGAATTAAATTAGAATTTATGTTTATGTAGACTAGCATTAAATTATAATAGAAGAGTAGTATTTTGCAAGATAAGAAATTATCATCTTGCACACACAATGCATGGTCTCATAGGCTTACGTTCATGGGCTGATAATTAATGTTCAAAACTTATGTAAATAAGTTCTCCAACCTTTTGGCGCCATCGAGGGGAGATTTAAAAGTCACAATGGTAAATTTTCATTAGTGTTTAGATGATTGCATTTAATACAAACATTTAACACAAGGATAAATGAAGGAGGTAAGACGAGATGTAATAACCTACACATTCACTTCAGTGAATATTTACAAGTATTTGTCATGTTTGTGCTATTTATATATACTAATTAGATAATATAAGTAGGTTTCTTAGAAGGATAGGAAGAGTAGCTTCGACTACTAGAACTATTTTAATCAGAGGTGTTGTAAGAATCCACCAACTAATAATGATGCTAAATAATTGATTCAATAAAGGAGGGCATGCCACTACAAGAATTTTCTCAAATCCTTGTTCAAAAATCAATGTTATAATTAAAGATGAATTTGTATCTCAAGAAACAATGGAAGAACATGTCATCCATGAAAAAATTCCAAAAGAAGAAGATTCATAAGTCATTGTCAATGATATTTGCAAGCATGTAGAGGAGATCAAATATCCATGGAAAACATTTCACGAAGATTAGATATTGAGGCTTGAGATAGAGGAATTTATCGCATGTTTTTCAAATGAATCCCTTGTGCACTCTAGAATACAATGAACAAGTCCCATAATAATTTTATTGCATAACATAAGAATACATGCAACCCATCGACAATAAAAAAGAGAGGTATGTTGACAATAATTACATTGAATATTGGTTCCAGGAAATAATTGGTTAATAGAACCACTTTATCCTTCAAAAATTCTTGGCACCAGTCCCACTAGAGAAGCTAGTTTTTCATATCCTGACAACCATCAAAGTACATTTTTTGGATTTGATATGAGTACACTTGGACTTCCTTATGTAAATAGATGCGATAGATATCAGTACACTTGGAATTCCTTATTTAAATAGATTTAATTTTCTGATTAGGATAGGGTAAAAACATGAATAATGAAATAAAATTGTGAAGGAGAAAATAATTCAAGTTGTGAAAACAAAGTTATTAGAAAAACTAGACATGAATTTTGCTTGAAAACTAGGTATATAGCTAGAAAAATTCATAATAAAGTTCTACATAATGATGTTAGTTCAAGCCTTTCAACATATCTAAGTTCAATATTGGTTTCAATAAAATGATATCGCACTATAGGCATAGGTTTCACAACCTAATCAACTTTTTATAAAAATGGTTATAGGAAATTCTATTCCAATCTTTTTTTCCATAATTTTGACATGAAGACTTCAATGCTTTTTCTTCATTCTTGTAGTCAAGAGAAGATAAAAAGACACTTTATAATGTTTTATAATTCAAGTATTTTTCATTATAGGAGATCAAACCTCAACTTGATTCAACAATATCTCCAATATTGGTCATTCTTCAGTATTCTCAAACAATTGTTGAACTTTTCGGTAGTAACCAACATTCTTGTAACATTAAATTTGAGGTTCATTTTGTACTATGAGTTTTGTTTATAATAAGTTGTTGAGAGGCTCCTATTTCAATACCATTTAAAACAATTTTTATACGGACACAAATATTTAATTCCATATTCAGTGGCAACATAAAACTTGTCCAAATTTTTTTATTAGGCAACATTCATTCAAGATTCATTTCTAAAGTGCTTTGTTTAGCATGATTAAATGAAACATGTAAAGTTCTATGTTCCCTGCAACTAAATATCAAAACAATGAAAGGTATATAAAGTAAAAACATTATTTTAGTTTATATATTCATTTCAAGTAGGGAAATTTATATATGTTGGCAACCACCCATGCATTGAGTTAATAATTTCCATATTCATTAACAAGCATGATTAGTTTATACCCTACTGTTGATCCAATTAAAATTTCACCTTATTCATACATAATTGGTGTCTCATTAGATGCCTATAATGCAACATTATTTCTTCAAAATTTCAAAATTATATCACCCTTTTGTTATGACTATTATTCACATGACTCTATGTGGTTGCACTATCACTTATCCTAACCAAAATTTTTCCTACTAAAATTTCTTGAAGG
Source organism: Pinus taeda (assembly GCA_000404065.3). Taxonomy (NCBI): domain Eukaryota; kingdom Viridiplantae; phylum Streptophyta; class Pinopsida; order Pinales; family Pinaceae; genus Pinus; species Pinus taeda. The sequence goes on along the minus strand of APFE030968114.1, from coordinate 6,470 downwards.
GTATAAAAGAAATAAAGTTCAATTATTGTTCATACCTCAAGTGACATAATTATAGTATGATAGTAGGTTGATAGAGGAATTTTCACATACATTTGATGGCTCTGTAGAAAAAAATGGTAATTTGGTACTAGAAGTATCTAAAGATTCCATAGATGGAGTTACCAAATTACCCCAAGAGGGGGAGTTATAGTTAAAAAACTTGAGAATAAACAATGAATACTGGACATAATTTCTTTATCCTTCTCACAAAAATGTCGACTAGCCAAAAGGAATTTTATGATCATGGGTCAAAAAATAATGGAAAGGTATTTTGTTCATCATTTAGAAGTATGTGATGTGTGAAGACATGTATGGATTCACATTTTTATATCATATTCGTTTCTTGCTACACTTAGAGTCTAAGAACAAGATCAATTTCCCAATTTGTGTGTGGAAGATCTTGACCAAGATGACTACCCATATACAAAAGAATCCTAAGAATATTGAGCATAGTTTGTTTCATCATGTTTTAATCTGAATTCTGGATGTTGAAGAATTAAGGAAACATAATAATATATGAGATCAAATCTTAATCAATAATGGTTTTCAAAGAAGATTTGTTGCATAAGAGCATAGGATGAGCCATCAAAACCTTGATTCTCTAAGGAATGAAGGTTTCATTACCCAGATAAAGAAAAAGAACAATCATGTAGCTATTAAGCCACTAGTTCTGTGAGTTACTGAGAGTATGGAATGGAAAATGTCTAGAGAGTGGGAGCCAAAGTATGTTGAAAAGAGTGACGAGGTAATAGTTCTTCCAAATTCTCCAATGAAACTTAGAAAATGTCAAACTAATAATAATTATTCATTGGAAACAAGGATTCCCACTAAAGAAATAATTATGTGGAAATTCCGAACCTTGAATTGGGACATAAAGATTGTAGATACACAATGTAAAGACGCAATAGTTTCATACATCAACATTAAACAATGTGTGTATCATGAAGTAATTGATGTTCCTCTTTCTCCTAGCATTTTTTCAAAATCAAGCCAGGAAAATAAGAAAATTTAAAAGTGGAAAGAAAAATTCCACCTAGCCTCATAGAAAAAATGAAAGGGTTCAAGTCCAGACTTAACTTTGCCACCTCAACAAAGAATATGTAGAGACATGACACGAAAATCAAAATAGGGTGACCATGCAGGGGATAAGAAAACATAACTTTCTACTAATGATCTTATGAGATATTGTGCTACCAATGCTCCAAAAGTCTAGTAGTTGATCCATATCAACATGAATTTTATGATTATTTAGAGTCTCAAGCATTTGATCAATAGGTTACCCATACAACCAGTTGTTGATGAAATACAAGAATATAAAGTAATTTTTAATGTGGCATCTCCTCCATACACCCCTATTGCATTTCTAGTTTCCAAATTATAGACAAAGGAAAAGAAAATCAAATGTTTGAATAAGGAAATTAAAGAACTAATAGTATTGGAGAGATATTAAAAATGAAAATGAGTAAACTAAGGCACAAAGTATTAAGATTGTGGAATATAACATTAAATTAAAAAGCCTCAAATGGCGTAGACAAACATAAATGATGAAACTTCAAAATAATAAGTTGAAAGTTAGAATCATGATGCAGATGCCAAGAAGACCATTCGACAAATGCTCCATTGCAACCTTGATCTCCTAGTTAAGGAAGTAGAGAAGGTATGAACAATGATAGGAAAGGAATACAATTTTATACCAGTTTTGATATTTGAACAATTGAATAAGGACAATATCATATGGGAAGTTTGTAATGTGTGTGTATGGCACTATGCAATGGAAGATTTTGGACATTTGTTGATTAGTTGGACTCACATATCTCTTGGACTACCAAAATCGATTTGAAAAGATACATGGGGACATGCATCATCATCAGTCAGAGGGAGACGTCGGGTTCCAACTTCGGCATACTTTTGCACCTTTAATACACCTTCTTTTGTCCTTTATTTCTTCATAGTTCACCATTTCACTATCTTTATCACCATATTTCTCTTTATTTTGTCATCCAATCATCCAAAAAACCATAGAAGTTAAAATGTTGTCCATATCTATAGAATTTCCCTTTATAA
>APFE030968112.1:0-26894 GCA_000404065.3 Pinus taeda | reverse complement strand
GCTTCTCCTTTAAGAGGAGCTGTCCCAGAATACAAATGTAACAGCTGGATTTATTCTATCACAAGATAAGCTATTTGTTTGTTTTAATAGTCTTGGAGAGTTAAGTACTCACCTACTCCAAGACACTAGCCTAATCTATGTTGGTGCTTCAGAGCCCTAGAAAATAAAAATTTCTATGTTGATTTTAATTTAAGTGTTGATTTTAATGGTTGTTCTTTTAGGACAAAGGTGATGGAAATGAAACTTGATGATGTGTAGACTCGACTCCAATTCTCTAAAAAATGCACCTAAGATGATTCGATAAGTTTTCTTTTCAATGAATGTCCTAATTAAGAGAGTTGAGAGGATGCAATCTTTTCAATAAACACAACTTTCTCAAAAGACAATCAAAGAAACAATTCCCTTTATCTTTCAAACACACAAAACAAGACCGCTCTCTACTTTAACGAAAAAATTCTTTTCTCTTTCAAGACGTCAAATGTTACTCTAAAGCAAATGTCGCAAAGGTGATCGTTGATATTTTCCTATCTAGCGAAAAGCATATAAAACTAATCTAATCAAAGCAAGTTGAAGATCTATGCAAATTTATGAAAAATCACTCAAAAAGCGAAACAAAGGAAACAAATCTAACTTTTCTTAACAACTTAATCTAAGAAGCAAAAGCTTACTAGGATGATTCTTGGGATGTTTTACTTGGAAATGATCGATCCAAGGATTAGTTTATGCAGAATCACAAACTAATCAAAACAAAAACTCAATCTCTTTTGTTCTTTTGTAAAATGAAATTCACAACTTTAAATGAACAAGCTTATTGAAATTTTGCAAAGAGACAACACAAAGGTAGGTTGCTCACGAGGGTAGATTTCGCGATTGGCCCGACTCCTAAGAAAACTGACAAAACCAGAGATATCTAAGGCTTTGCGACTTCTAAACCCAAAGTCACTACAGGACCAATATAAAAACCAAACCCTAAGGCTAAATCTCAAGGAATTTCACTAAAACTTTCGACACTAATGGAAAAAGTATAGGTGAAGATTTTTGACAGTCAACCAGTGGATCTGGGCAGAAAAGACTAAGAAAAACAAATTCAAAAGGGAGAAACTGATAAAAAAGGGGAATTTTCTAAATTTTATCAGGGTACGCAGGCAACCTGTTTAACCAGGTGCGTGCCCGCTCTGTGTACACAAATACAGTGCGCACAAGTACGCACTGTGTCTAACCCAGAGGGTGCGTACTACTGTAAAACAAAGAAAAACTAAGTTCTAAACTAACCCTAAGCTAAGCCACCCAAAAACACAGTCAATCAACCAAAAAGCAAAAGACATAAGACTCTTTTCAGATCAAAGCAATGATTAAAGGAAAAATCAAACCCAACAATGGAATCCCCAGCGGAGTCGCCAAATTTGTCATGCGGAAAGAGTTATTTTTGCGGACAAACCTAACCTCCCTAGGAGTCTAAGACTCTCTAGTGACAAAAAAACAATCAAGAGCAATCCTTCTCTAAACATACATTATCTAATGAGAAACCAAGTGTTTTCGATCCTACCTTAGTCCAATGCTTGTTGTAGCAGTCCAGCCTTGCATGATCCAAATGAGCTCCTCCTTCACTTTGAAACCTGCATACACTAACAGTCAAACGATTACATAACATCTGAATATTCATCATAAAACAAAGCATATTCATCATATAGACCAAGGAGTACATGAAATAATTCATTAACAACAAATCATTGAGAAGAATGGACTTATTTGTATTAAGGAAACAAAAAAGGAACCATTACAACCTGAGCCTTGGTGTTGTGCAAGCTCCTCCCAGGGTCCAGCAAGAGTTTTCCTCTACTTTGACAAGCTCACCCACTCCCACTATGGCAACAAGGAAGGATAGTGATCTCTCCTCACAAGTCAACAATGGAAGTCCTAATTCCAGCAGCATTTACCCTTTAGAATGTTCAGCTTTTAACCTCTCCTCCTTTGGCCCAATGCCTGTATTTATAGTATTCTAGAGGAGGTTATTCAGTTCCAACATCAATGGGATACTCCCTCTTTTGGATGGGGTAGCTCCTCTCTTGATGGGATAAGTTCCTCTATCATAGGGATGCATGAACCATCTGGAGGCGCTCAATACACGTCAAACACTCTTTTAGAAGGCTCTAGAAGTGACCACAAGTAACTTTTTTAAGATGAAACTCGCGCCTTTTGACCTTTACAGGGGTACGCACCCATGCTTTGGCTTACAGAGCGTACAAGTACGCAGGTATAGTGTGTTTGGGGTGCGTACACGCAGGCAAGGTAGAGAGAACCTGCGTACCAGAGATAAACATGTTTTCAAGTGACTTTCTCTCTCTTTGAAGTTTTGACATGAAGAGTAGAGGTATGGGGCTTGACAAAGAGGACAATGTGGCTATTGATGAGGCCACATAGACTGCAGATAGTCAAGGTGACAATTTTCAGTGTAACACTCCTCATTGATTTTCTTCTGGTTCTTTTTCCCTCATTTCCCTCTGCCTCCCACCTTAGTAAAGCCTTCTGTATCTTTGCCTGTGTTGGTTTGTATATTGCTCTCCATTTTGTTTAATGGGCAATATCTGAAGAGGTGCCCGTGTTCATGACATTTGGGACATTTGATGGGACATGTTCATAGTCCACCGCGTGCACCCATTCTTCATCATATACCTCTAAAATGATTTCATCCGTAAGTGCTCGAGATAGGTCCATTTCTACTCATATTCGGGCAAAGGAGGTGTATTTTCCTTGGAGAGTCGCATCTGATATTTTTAAAAAATGACCTAGTTTATTGCCTGTGGCTTTTAAGGATTCTAGCAGTCAATAATCTAAAGGTAGGGAGTAGAGTCTTATCCATACTGGCACTCATGTGAATGTCTCTCATTTCGAGACAAAATTCATCATCCATGGTCACATGTATAGTCTTGCAGCAACATAAAAATATGGTCCTCCTTTGAACACTCTGTCTTTGTCCTCTAAGTTTGTGAACATGAATGTGAAGAAACCCTTGGACCCAAGGTGAAGATTTATTTTTGCCTTAGGTTTCCAATGGTTCTTTATCCATGCATGCAAAACCTTCTCTGTTGGCCATATCCCCATAATTTGCATATTACTGCATACACCGCCATGTTATCCCTATGCCCCTATAGCGCTAGATAACATAATACGACCTCGGGTGTAATGGTTGACCTAGGTTTATAGAGTCCTGTCATATTCTTGTGCTCAGCTCTCTAACTGCCTCCTCCTATCGACTTCTCTCCTTTGACTTCCTCATAATTATCTTCCTGTTTCTGTGATCTGATTTTTTTTTCTATGTTGATACTCCAAGTTTTTGCCTCCATTGGTTTCTTGAAGCAGTTCGAACTGCATGACTGTAGGAGGGAGTGGAACTTCCCCCTCCTCGCCCCTCCATGGTAATGAGCATTGATTCCCTGTTGCAAACCCTAGTTCAGCTTGCTTGTCCTACAGTCCAAAGCTCTGCCCGCATTTGCTTCATTTAAAGTGAGTTATTAATTCTTGATGTTTAATTCTATTATTATGAATTAAAAGTTGTAATGTTTTTATTTAATGTTTTTAATATATTAAATTCCATTTTGGAAATAATTATTTAAATTGTCTCATTAATTTTTTATGTTTAATAAGGATTTTGAATAATTAGTTTAATATTTATTACATCCAATGATATTTAGAAAGATAAAAATGTGAGATTGATATTAGCAAAATTTCTTCATTAATTTTTTTTGACATGTTAGGTTAAGTGAAGAAGGACTAAGAAATAAGTTCTATATTAGCTAAATAAATTAAATAGAATCAATTATCATTTTTATTATTTACATCTCGTTACTAAAATTTCTCTAAATATCTCTCATCTCAATAAAAAATGCTAAAAATAATATTAATATTAGTATAACGAATAACATAACATTAATCATCACTTCCAAAACTTACACTTTCTAAAACTTCACAATCCTCATAACTTTTTTAATTCGAATCTTAAATATAAAATTTTTCACCCAATTAACTTCTTATCCTATTAAAAAAACAAAAGCAAAGCAAACAAATAACCACCTTAACAAATCAATATTGAATTATTCAATTTAAGCATCCAAAAACTTAAATCTTTTATTTATTTATATATATATGAACTTTTAACTTTATATAACCTTTTAGCTTTAATCCCCTATATATATGCTTACTATTTTAAATTATATTAATAAATATAAAGATATTTATTAGCTTTAAAAAAATGATATATTAAGCTAATAAATGAATAAGCGTTGGATTATTTTTTTCCAAATTCAATGGAAGTTCGTGGTAAGTAATAATTTTCTGGTCAGAGAAATAAGGCTATGGGATCATTCATAGAGATTGAGCCAAACGGCAATGACATGGCCTTGGAAAACCATGCAGTTCATCACATGGAAACAAACAAAATGTCTTCATATATCAAGTCGTCTGTTAATCTATTCCGTCGAGATGCGCTCAAATTCCGTCGGGTCAAGATCCCCCATTGTATTTTTCCGCGTAGTTGAGCCAAAATAGTAGTACAGTTGGAAGCAGATTCCCAGCAATAGCTTTGAAGTTTCCTCCACAGCATTATTTATGGTCTTATACTCACGAGCTTTGAATGTGTAGAAATATGGAGCCTCCGGAGGAAATGGCTTTGAATGTGTAGAAATATGGAGTCTCCGGAGGAAATGGCTGTCCCCATCATGGTGGTGATTTTATTTTATCTATAGGCGCTCATTTCTTAGATTTTTGCAAAGTGGTTTCCCTGGTTTTGGAAACGTTTTTTAACTCTTTACGGTTAAGAGAGTTTTTTTATGAAATCTGAGAGCGTCTGCTGCAAGAGCCTAGAGATTCTGGAGAACGTGATTCGAGATCAGCTGCTTACCAAATATACCAGTTGTAAGGCCTCTGATAACAATAAACAGCTTTTGCTCAACAAAAATCTGTTAGAAGTTCAGGCTATGTGGCCCTCACGTTCCCTACCCAATAGCCTCCTGTTAGGACTGTTTGCAGTATGTGAGTAAACATAAAACTATACTTGGGATGATTTTGTTCCTAGGATCTTCAATATCGTCGAGGGAAATATAGGGTTTTTATTGTTTATATTTTACATTCAAAATTCTTATATTTCTTATATTGATGGCTGCGTGTTGCAGAGTAATGATGGGATGAACGCCATAGCTGCATTTTAGAAGCGTATGCATGGAGGTATCAGACCAAAGAATTTGATGGTATGTTCATATGAAGGCCATTTATACTCTTCTATTCGCCATTAAACTATGCGGTTCAAAATGGCAGGTGCACGTCCTCATGTTGATAAGATAATTGTAATTGATAGCTGATAACTGAAATTGTAATCTGTGAACCATGTTGTGCAGTTTCTTGACCATACAGATTTCGCAATAGAAAAATATATGATTTACGGTCTTTTATATTTTATATAAGGTATTTCGAGTTAAAAAAGTTTTTTACTAATGTTTTTCCTAACACTTTTTATTTAGTTGTAAATTTATGTATCAAAAGAGTGAGTTATAAAGTAAATTTTTTAATTTAATTGTAGATTCATATTATAGGAGTGTCCATAATTTTCATTGACTTTGTAATTGAGCTTTTTATGGAACAATAGTTAAAGTTTAGACAATTTGACAATCAAACATATAAATAAAAATTGTAGAAGATCATCAAAAATTTTAGTAAGATATATGAAAGTATATAATGGATTTCTTAAAGTCTTCATTAAATTTGATAAGAGATATATGAATCTTAAGTATGTGAAAGTATATAACAAAATTTTCAAAGCCTTTAAATGTGATAAGCTAAGTGGTTTTGAAATTCCAAGTTTCCTTAGATTTACAACTTGTTGCTCCATTTATCATCGAAAATTTTAGTAAGATATATGAAAGTATATAATAGATTTCTTAAAGCCTTCATTATATTTGATAAGAAATATATGAATGTTAAATATGTGAAAGTATATAACAAAATTTTTAAAGCCTTTAAATTTGATAAGTTAAGTGGTTTTGAAATTCCAAGCTTCCTTAGATTTACAACTTGTTGCTCCATTTTTTGGCTAGTAAGATCATTTTCATCATGTCATGCATATATCCATTGCATTGTATAAGTTGTCACTTCTATTGTATACGTTGTTAAATGCTTGAATGATTTTATTTGTGTAGTAATATATTACTAGTACAATCACACTTATTAATGTGGTTGATCTACTCCCATTAACATTATTTTCACATGTTGATTGGCATATGAGATTGAAAAATGCTACCAATCAATGTACATCAACCATATTAGTTACAATGGATGTGTCTGGGTGTATTCATTGACTATGGTTGACCATGGCTCATGAGGGTTGATGAGGTTGATTGTGGTTGACCATGGTTGACAATAGTTGACCATATTCAATGGTTGATAGTGGTTGTCTATGGTTAGCTATAGATGACCATTGTTAATAGTTGACCATTTTTTACTATAGTTAATCGTTGTTAATGGTTAACCATGGTCAGTAATGGTTGACAATGGTTGACAATGGTTGACAATGATTGACCATGGTTGACCATGGTTAATAGTGATCTACCATGGTTGACCATATTTAACAACAATTTGCAACGGTTGACCATGTTTGACAATACTTGACCATGATTAACCATATTCAACCATTGTTAATGATTGATAATGGTTTTCCATGGTTGACCATATTGAACAATTTACCATCGCTGACAATGATTAATAATGGTTGACACTTCTTGACCATAGTTAACAATGATTGACCATGGTTAATAATGGTTGACCATTGTCAATGGTTGACAATGGTTGGCCATATTTTGCCATAGTCAATGGTTGACCATGGTTGACAATGGTTACCATATTCAACCATTATCAATGGTTGACAATGGTCGACCATGGTTGGCCATGGTTGACCAAATTCAAAAATTGTAAATAGTTAACAATGGTTTTCCATGGTTTTCAACCATTGCCAATGGATTGCAATGGTTGACCATGGTTTTCAAACATTGTCAACCAAGTGATCGTCAAGGTTGATTATTGTTAAATATGGTAAATATAGTGTTGACCAATTTTGATCATGGTCAATTACTTAAACATGGGATATCATGGTTGAATTATAATCAATCATTTAATATTCAATTAAGATTGACTTATAGTCAATCATTGATCATGATTGACCATGGTCAACGATGATCAACCGTAGTTGAATATCGTCAACCATGATCAACTATGCTTGACTATGTTTGACTAATGTGGTTCACTATGTTTGATTATTGATATTAATAAGTAGATATGTTTAACCAAATTTGAAGAGTGTTGACTGTCAAACATAGTCCAACATAGTCAACCACATTAGTAAATGTGGTTGACTAATTTTGTAATGTCATATTGCGATGTTGGATAAATTGCAATCTAATGTAACATTGCAACCTTAGATGGATTTGTGTACCATTTTGAAGTCAGAATATGTTTGATTATGAATACTAATAAATAATATTAATAGGAAATTATGTTTTGTCGAAGTTGAACACTGTTGATTATCAAACATAGTGAAATATAGTCGAACATATTCAACCACAATATTAAAAGTGGCTGACAACATTTTGTAATGTTAGATTGCAAAGTTGGAGAGATTGCAATGTAATGTAAAATTGTGACAATGGTTAACATTGTAACGTTGTACAATCAAACATATTTGAACATATTCAACCACAATATTGAATGTGGTTGAACACATTTTGTAATGTCCGTTGATGACATTGGACAAATTGAAATGCAATGTAACATTGCAACAATGGTTATCATATTGTGACGTTGGATAAATTTATGTACAATTTCAACGTCACAATATTAATATTAATATTAATATAATTATTATTATTAGTCAACTTTATTAATATTAATATTGTTATTCTTAAACATTTTTAAATCTTGATTGTGACCAACCAAGGATGACCTTAGTTGACTAAGGTTGACAATGTTTGACTTTGGTTAACGATGGTTAACTATTCTTCAATATGGTCAAGTTACGTTGACTAAGGATGACTATGAGTGAACAAGGTTGCGTATTGTGAAATATGGTAAACATAGGGTCGACCATGTTTGATCATGGTCAACTATTTAAACATTAGCTACAATGGTTGACTTCGTTTAACTAATGTGGTTGATTTTGTTTGACTATTAATATTAATCAATAATAATATTAGACACTTATGTTTGACGAAAGTTGAAGATTGTTGACATAGTCAAACATATTCAACCACATTAGGTAGCTAATGTGTCTTAAACCATATTAACATTATTAAACATTTTAATTAAACATTAAATATATGTGAGAATGGTTTAACCATGGGTGAATATGGTTGTGTTTAACAATTGTTTGATAACAGTTGAGCACAGTTGACTATATTTGTCCATGTTCAACATGTTTAAACATCCTTGATTATGGTTTGACTATGAATGACTATGGTTAATGATTGTATGACTATGATTGATGATTGTATGAATATGGTTGACCATGGTTTGACTATGGTTGATCATGATTAATTATGGTTGAACATGGTTTGACTATGATTGGCCATTATTTGACTATGGTTTGAATATGATTTGACTATAGTTGACCACATTTTGACTGTGGTTTATCTATTGTTAACCATTATTTAACTATGGTTACCATTGCAATGTCAGTTGTAGATGGTTAATCATGGTTCAACTATGGTTAACCCTAGCCATCTACTATAGGTTTACGATGGTTGATCATGCTTGACGATGGTTAACCTATACAGTTATCCATGGTTAATCGATGTTGACCATGGTTAACCATGATTGATATGTTATATTACATATTAAATCATTATTACATATCAACCACATTATTATACTATCTTTTTTTTGCTAATGCAAGAGTTGGACCTTATATTTCATTAATAAAATACAAAATTTACATCACTCCACAAGGAGATACAGAGTAAGGAAGAGACCCAATAGCCACGCAGAGCACGGGCCCGAGGCAGAAGCTTCTACCCCTATAAACCCAATCCTCTAAATTCTTATAAGCCAAAAAAAAGTTGAAGTTGGCATCGGAACCTAAGAACGGTATAACCAGATATGATATTCATAAGACCCACCATTACATTAAGTATCACACCAGGAAGCATATTCATCCCGCCAAGAAAACAGCACATTAATGCTTCCCACCATCTAAACCACCAACCTACCTGATTAAGCACAATCGTCGATCCACTTCATTTGATCTGACGGCTAAGGATCATATCGCACTCGCCAATATCACCAAATATTAGCGTGCAATGAGGGCGGTATTCTAGCCCACCCCACTAACACGTGTAGCCCGCTGCAGGGAATCACTTCAAAAACGGAAATACCATTTCCCACTTCCTAGGCCTGGAATCGGCTAAAAACCGTCCCCATCCTGGTAAAACAATCACGGATGGGAAATCACTAGTATTGAGGCCGCCGAGAGTGCCCGAGTACCAACCTTTCGATGAGGCTTCCCTACCAGAATCAAGGTGAGACAAAAGTCCCACCAACCTACCTTTCTTCCAAGAACTAGAGCCACCTGACAGGCTATCACCTGGATTCGCTAAAACAGTGCTTACCCAAGTTACGATGGTTGAAAATGTCCTGCATCTCACTGAATACCAGAAAGTGGAAAATATGAGAAATATAAAACACCTGAATCAGTTGGACTCCGACTCCATGGCCCTACTTCAAAACACGACGTTGTCTTCATCTCCCTGGTCATGACTGTTTGATTTTAACCTACTCTGAGGTAGCTCTTGCCAGCTCAACGCAACCTTGTTCTCTGTGTTGATCACACCTTGATTGGCGAGAAGATCCACCAATTTATTGGCTGATCTTCATACATGTTTAAAGCTAACCGTATGAAGGCTCTGGAGGTGATGCTAAATACATTGCAAGCCCTGGATCAGCCGCCAGTTCCTAGAGACTTTTTCCGGCCTTGTTCCCCAGCTGATCCTCTTAACCGATTTGATGATTAACTCAAAATAAGCTTCAATAATCACATTTTGTCTGTTATCCTGTTCCAGGAAATCTAAACACTTCTCCATAGCCATCAATTGTGCCATGTTATTTGTGGCTCTTCCTAAATGACAATAGAAGATGAAAAGGATGCTTCCATTCTCATCCCTTAACACACCTCCATAACCCGCGGTGCCTGGGTTTCCTTTCGAAGCCCCTTCAATGTTGAATTCCAAAAATCCCTTGGGGGGAGGAAGCTAGAAATCTAGCTCAGAATCTAGTGAGATTATTTTCCTATCCAGTCCTCAAGGAATAAGTTCCTACAAACCCAACTCTCTGAGAATTCTCAAATCAACTATAGAAGGTGGGTTCTTAGGGAGATTTCACATAATAGTGTTGACCATTTCCTTGAGTTGTTTTCAGATCCGTTAAAAAATCCATTGCGATGGCCTCTTTTCATTCTTGAAGATTCTATTGTTCCTTTCTTTCCAGACATTCCAAATAATGAAGCTTGGCATGATTTCCCATGTTTAGCTAAGAACTTCATTATCTAGAAAGTTTCTTCTCCATTTGTTTAGGGTATTGATGATACTCCCTTTGTCCCTATCAGTCTCTTGGAAAATGGTGGCAAAAGAATCCCACAAACTGGCGGTAAAAATGCAATTGTTGAGAATGTGCTCAATAGTTTCCTGTTGGGTTTCATAGAGTTGACATCTCGAAGGCCCTGGGACACCCCTCTTCCCAATATTATCCTAGGTCAGGTTTTTCCTATGCTGAACTAGCCACATGAAGAGTTTAATTTTCATCCAACCTTGATTTCTCCATAGGTCTTTCCAAATCTTATCCGGAGCTTGTGAGTTAAGGTCAAGGAGAATGAGTTTTGCTTCCTTAATACTAAATGTACCCTTATTATTGTTGCCCCATCTTAGCTAGTCTTACCCCTCTGACATAAAAATCTTCCTTTGTTCTAACATTTTTTTTAGAGTCTCTGCTTTAGCCTTCAGGGGACTATCATCCCTAAAATCAAAGTTCCTCTCGGTTCTCCATTTTCCAATACTGTTGGTTTGATCCCAAAAGTCTTTTACTTTAGATAACCCTTTGGTGTCTGTATCTTCCTTTAGATCCCTCAAGTCTTCTTTTAACAATGTAGGTTCTTGTTTCCATCTATCCTCCTAGAATAGGGCAAGGTTCCCCTCTCTGACTTTCCAGAAGCTATGTCCTTGGACTAAGCCCATGTTATCGTAGGCCTTATTCCAAATGTGAGAGCCCTTTCTATATCCTGACATTATTATTAGTTCATTGTTTTTCCAAGTGCTAGCATATTTTTCTTTCCATATCCTTTCCCATTGAGCCTCTAGTTCTTTTACCCATTGCCACCATAATTTAGCTCCTAAAACCATGCTTAGAATCTCAGGATCATCCAATTGAAGCCCTCCATAGTTTTTAGGTTTGCAGATTTTTTCCCATGCCACCAAGGCCCATTTCTTTCTTTCTTCCCCCTTGCCCCAAAGAAAGTCTTTTTGCATGTTTCTGAATTACTGCAGGATTCCTTTAGGTGCTGGGAGAGTTGATAGCATGAAGACTGGGATTAATTGTAGGACAACCTTGGTTAGCACTAACATACCAGCCAAATTTAAAGATCTCGTAGTCCATTTCCTGATTTTATCTTGCAATTTGTTAATCACTAGCTCCCAAATGTTCTTGTGTAAAGGCTTGGCCGTTAGAGGAACTCCCAAATATTTTGAAAGGAGTATTTCCCTTTCAAAGCCCAAAATTCTAGAAATATTTCTCTGAATAGCAATGTGAGTATTAAAGAAAAAAATCTTAGATTTGGAGAGACTAACTTCCATACCTGAAGCCATGGCAAAGTCTCTCAGGATTTGGTTATAAGCTAGAGCTTCCTTGACCATGGGGATACCTTGCAGCATGGTATCATCAACAAATTGTTAATGTATTAAGGCCTGACCATCTTCAGAAAGTTGGAGACCTTTCACTTTACCAACTACTTTTGCATGTTTGATAGATCGACCTAGCGCTTCCATGATGAGAATAAAGAGAAAGGGAGAGAGTGGATCTCCCTGCCTGAGGCCTCTAGAAGGAATAAAAGTCTTCAAGGGAGATCCATTAACAACAATTGAAAAAATAGGAGAAGTAACAAGGGCCATTACCCATCTAATCTAGTTGTGATCAAAGCTAAAAGCAATGAGAACATTTCTGATATCGGTCCAATTTAGCTTTTCATAAGCTTTGGCTATATCCAGTTGAATGATCATTCCAACTTTCCTATTGTTTGTTCATGAGTGTACCACCTCATGAGCTTGAATGATGTTGTCTAGTATCTTCCTGCCTTCCACATATCCAGATTGTTCAACCGACACCACGGTAGGAAGAAGAGGCTTGAGTCTATTGGCCACAACTTTGGATATAATCTTATAGACAACATTGCACAAGGCAATGGGTCTAAACTTATAAGGAGTTTGAGCCAATTCTTGTTTAGTGATCAGGGAGATAAAGTTGGTGTTAAGCACCTTCAGAATAGTTTTGTCCCAGCTGGAGTCTTCTACTACATTCAAAACGTCCTATTTTACTATATCCCAGCAAGATTTAAAGAAATCAACATTGAATCCATCCGAGCCTCGTGCCTTACCATTTTGCATTTCTTTTAGGACCACACTAACCTCCTCTTTTGACACTGGTCTATTAAGGTTGAAATTATCCTCTCTAGTAACCAGCTTGGGGATATGTTTTGATATAACCCTAATGGATTGTTCTCTATCTGAACAGGTTTCCTGTGCAATACCATGAAAGTGTGGAACTAGCACTGCTTCTATTTCTTCATGAGAATTGAGAAGATTACCTCCCTCGTCCTTGATAGAAGAAATCTTGTTGTGAGCTCTATTTCCCATAGTGGATCTGTGGAAAAATCTAGAATTACGTTCTCCTTCTTTTAGCCATTGCACTCTAGATTTTTGCCTCCAAAAAATCTCCTCTTGTTTACATAAGTTCTCCCATTCTTGATGATATTTGGTTGCCTAATCACTTCTATCTTTATCAAAGCCCTTCATGATAAGGGTTTGGTTGAGTTCCTACATTTTTCCCTCAACATATTTTTTTTGCTTCAAAAAAGTTACCATACTCTTCTTGTTCCACTCCTTAAGCCTGAGTTTGATATGTTTTAGTTTTTTTTGAAGTAGGAACATGCTTGTGCCCTGAATATTAAACTCTTCTGCCCACTAGATGGGTATGTTGTTGATGAAATCTGGGTGGGAGAGCCAGATATTTTCAAATCTGAAAGTTCTATTCCTGGGGGTACCAATGCCTTGAATTTCCATTTGCACCAGCCAGTGATCTAAGCCTCCAAAGGGGAGCACTCTTGTAACTATGTCCTTGTGCTTGAGCATAATATCCTCTAATATTATGAATCTATCTAATCTATAGGCCACCTAAGACTCTCCTCCTCTTTTACTGTTCCAAGTAAAGGTACCATTACTCATAACAATATCCACTAGCTTCATATTGTCTATGAAGGTTTGGAAAGCACAAGAGTCTTTATTTAGAGTTCTAGTAACCATTTTTTCTCCGATAGTGCTTTGATCATATTGAAATCACCCCGCAAGATCCAAGGGATTCTTGCATGTCTCTCCCTAAGATCATGCATGGAATCTAGAAGCTTGAGTTTACCATCCAACTTTTGGGAACCATACACATTCATGACTAGGTAGAATTCCTTATCTCCCACTGGTTATATGACCACTAAAAGATAATCCCTACTTGCCTCTGCATCTATAATGTCAATTTTTTGCGGGTTCCAAGGCATGAGAGTTCCTCCTCCTGTATTCTCTGCTTTGACTTCTAGAAACTCAAATATATTGAGCCCATTACTGTGAATCTCTTTTATTTTTTGAATGGAACACTTAGTTTCCTGGATGAAGATCACATCCGGTGCTCCTTGTTTCATCCTATTATTAAGTAATTTTTGTTTTCTTTTACTACCTAGACCTCTGATATTCCAAGATGTAAACTTCATGATTAAAGATTTGTAAAGGAGTAGCTAGTTAGATATTTCATCTTACCTGAATCTATCATTAGATTTCCACACTCCATCAAGAGTGCATTCTGCTTTTTTCTGCCCCTCTTCTTTCCTGGATTTCTTGTAGCTAAACTTGGTGTTGATTTCATTGTTTTCACCCCTTTGTGATCCTCCTTGTCAAAGGTTCTTCATTTATCCAACCCCCTCTCCTGATTTTTCCATAAAACCAACTGCTGCATTTTATTGCATTCTTCTTGAGGTAATGAATCTATCGCTCCTGTGGTTCCCTACATCAAGAACCCTTCCAGATCTAGGTGTTCCTTTTCAAAGATCTCCTATAGCTCATGGTCCTCTAGATCTATTTCACTCTGGGTCATTTCCTGATCCATCTCCAGGTCTACTTCACTCATCATAATCTCTTTCTAATTGCCAATATCTTGTGTTTGGTTGCTGTCTTCTTCTTTCTCCTTTTTATTAGGACCTTCTTCCAAATATTGGTCTTCTTTTTTTATTTCTTCATTCTCTTCCAGTACTCGAAACTTGTTCTGACTGCTCTTTTGCCCCTCATTATGTTGTTGCTTTGGCCCTTTTTTATCGCCTTTTCCTCTATTTACCACTTTTTGAAAGCTTTATGTGTCCTTCATCATATTAGCCTTGCTCTTGTTGTTTGCTTTATTGAGAGGGTTGTCACTAAATAAGTGTCCATGTTCGTGGCATCTACGGCATTTGAATGGGATATGCTCGTAGTCTACTATTTGTACCCATTCCTCATCAAAAACTTCCAAGGCAACTTCATCTAGGAGAGCTCCTGATAGATCCATTTCCACACATATTCTTGCAAAGGAAATATATTTCTCGCTTCTTATGGCTTCAGAAGCTTTAACAAAATGACCTATTTTATTGCCTATGGTAGCTAGCGCTTCAGTTTGCCAGTAATCAAGAGGTAGGTAATAGAGCCTTACCTAGACTGGTACCGAAGTGAAAGTTTCCTGCTCTGGGACAAATTTCATCTTCCAAGGCCGCATATAGAGGCCAACTGTTGCATAAGAGTATGGTCATGCTTCGAATATTCTGTCTTTATCTTCGATGTTTGTGAACACCACTCTAAAGAATCCCTTTGACCCAAGATGTAGGTGGATGCTTCCTTTAGGTTTCAAGTGATATTTGATCCATGTCTATAAAGGTTTTTCAGTGGGCCATAGTCCCATGAATTTACAGATGATAGCGTAAGTCCCCATGTGTTCCTTGTGTTCCTACAGAGCAGGATCATTTAAAACTACTCTAGGAGTGATCTCTGCTTTGGGTTTGCAAGGTCCCTTTTGTTTTTTGTCTCCCTGACTTTTGTTTTCTTCCTCCTTGTCTTTTGTGCTACTATTTTCCTTGGTTTTGGTCCCATATGTTTCTTTTTCATTATTCTTGCTCCGTTCCTTCGAAGATCCTTTGTCATTTTCCCCAGAGCTAACTTACCTCTGCTAGCTACGGCATCCTTATAGGAGGGAGTGGAGCGCCCTCCTCTACGACCCTCCATTAGGATCAACCTCTGGAACTTGCTGAAACACTTGTTGCTTGCTCTCCATTCTATGTGAGTTCCTATTCAGCAATCAACCCTTCCCCACATTATTATACTATCATCAACCCTCATATTGCATATTAAATTATATTACATATAAACTACACTATTATATTATATTACATATTACATTATGTTTTATTAACACAACATAATATTAAATGTTAATAATAATGTTATTAATAGCATGTAATGAATTGTTACATTAAATATTGTTATTACATTAATAATATATTTATTCTATAATTATTACAATTTCTATTAATATTAATTTTACCCAAATTTTTAAGGAAAATATTATAATCATTAATATTATTGTTCAAATAATTGTTATTAATATTATATAAGTGTCCAATTTAACATTATTATATAAATTTAATAACAATATTATAATCTTATTATTATATATATATAATATAATATTTAGTCAATAATAATAGGAAATTTGTTATTAATATTAATCTTATTAATATAATCAATAATATTAATATAACTATTAATAGTATAAATTCATCTTAACTCTGATTTACCAAGCTTTTAAAGGGATCAAATCTCTTGAGATGCAAACACCTTTTAGATTGAAAAGAGATTTGATCCCTCTAGGCCCTTGGTAGATCTACAGTTAAGATGGATCTAGAGTGGTATAATATATATGTAGAATTCTCTCAATCTTTCCTCATATATGTTTCATGTTAAAATCTTTTACTCAACCTCCTTATTCAAATATTTTATTTATAAACTATGTTAAATTTTTCTTGTTATTGATATCTTTAAAATCTTATATATCTACTCCATATTAGAAATACAATAAATTACACCTCTCTCTACTTACGGAAAGTTAAAATATAAGATTTTTTTAATTTAAATTACTTTATTTTTCTATATATAAAGTAGATATAAAACTATGTTATTTAATATGGACATTAAAATATTTTACTTATGGTTTACAGTAAAACATTTTTTGTTATTAATATATTTTTGTTTTAAATGTCACATGTAAACTGTAAAATGAATTACACATAATGTAATATCAATAATACTATTTCTTGTCATCTCCATATTAAGTAGTGAATAAATTACATTTCTTCATAAAAATAAAAAGTAAATTACTTTTTTTACTCATCTCCATATTGAATAGTGAATAAATTAGTTTTCTTTCTCGTACCAAAGCTGTTTTTTTTTTTTTTTTACTTTGAGTTACTTGATATATGTATATAAAGTTATGTAAAATTAATGTATTTTAATTATGAGCAATATTAATTTATTTTGTTATTACTATTTTAAATTTTAAATTTTTTAATTTAAATTTTGTTTACTATTTTTAAATATTTATGTGACAACATTTCTCTAGACAAAAATATTACTCAAAATTAATATTAGTTGTTGGAATATATTAACCTATAAATATAATCAATAATATTATATTAATCTTTATCAATATTTGTTTAAGGAAAATATTATTAATAATTGATATTAAGACTATAATAATAATTATTAATGTTATATAAGTTTTCATATTAATATTATTATAAACTTTCCCTCTGAGGTGTGAATGCGAGAACTGGGGAGCTTCGGGGGTTGTATCCACCACCCTTGGTCGTGATGTACATTTATGAGGGGTGCAACAAACTCTATGCATGCATTCGCTTGCAAAACCCCATATGGCCTTGAGTCATTATACACCTATCCAAATTATTCCCTATAGAGAAATTAGTGTTGGATTGAGAGAAGGGGGCGAGGC
This sequence comes from Pinus taeda, assembly GCA_000404065.3. Classification (NCBI taxonomy): domain Eukaryota; kingdom Viridiplantae; phylum Streptophyta; class Pinopsida; order Pinales; family Pinaceae; genus Pinus; species Pinus taeda. The sequence goes on along the minus strand of APFE030968112.1, from coordinate 9,527 downwards.
TAGGTCCTCGACCTCCTTATGGATATTGTTTATTCATGTTTGTGGTGAATGATGATTTTTGTTGTGGTTTGGGTCTACTATAGTGATGGCGATGATAGGGCTTTGTAGCTCGTGAGGGTATTGGTGGTAGGAGTAGAGTATCTTTGGTGTTGAGGTCTTTGGTTTGAATCTTGGAGCCTTCACACATGGTGGGCTTGTGCGGGCTTCACTTTCAACTATCTACAATGGAATTCAGGTCGATTTCTTCCATTTTCTGGCAATTTATTTTGACTTAAGTACTAGGATAGGGTCTGAGGTTGGGGCATTTGGTTTTAGTCTATTTGTTTAGGTCGTGAAGGTTTGGTAGTCTGTCTATGTCTTTTGCTCAAGGGTCTCCTTGCGTTTGTAATGTATGGGTTTGTTGCTTAATTTTATGTTAATTTTAGTGACCGTCATCCAATGAATTGTAAAATTTAACCTAGAGGGTTGCCTTGGTTTTGGCTTCCTAGGTTTCTAAGAGTTTTTTATGACCTCATGTATTCAATGTACTATGAGTGTTGGGCATATGTTTTATGGTTCTTGGAAAGGGGTTATTTTTAGAGGCTTCCATGACTATTGTACAACACCTAGTTGATTCCCTTTTGTCCGATGTCTATATCATGAGTTTTAATGATGATTTAGTGGGTTAGAGCTATAGCTCAATTGTTGATGTGTTTTCTTTCTTACTTTTTACAAGGATAGGTATTTACATTAGCTTCTCCATATGTGCTCTCTCAATTTCAAACATGTTGCTTATGCAAGCATGGGGAAGGGTGCAATGGTTTGTAGAGGTAGAGACGAGTGATATTTTTCACTCATGACTTGGTTTCCACATACTATAATGCAATTCTATCGGAAATAAGGAAGATGTGGTGGACAAACATTCCCACTTCAATTCCAAAATCTTGGAGAATATGTCTACTTGGTTTCGTGACCCTGGGCACACCATGGGAAGGAAGAAGCAATATCTAAAATTTGTGGCTTTGCATTAGCAAATGAAAATCGTGTTCTTGCTTTTCCCGAAGGACAAGCAAGTGGAGTAGTATAGTGTTTTCGCTACTTGTGATCAAGAGAATGCTCAGAAATCAATGATTTTTCTTGGAAAGAATTGATTTCCATCTTGCTCATGTTGAGAGGCATATTTTATGCGAATCTAATAATAATAATATGTTAGACTTGCCAAGATTAACCACAATAGCTCCTTCCCCGATTTCTTCCTCTCAAAATGATTAAGATGTATTATATGCTAACTTTCTTGCTTTTTGTTTACTCATTTTTATTCATCCCAATCAAAAGGTTTTATGATTTTACAATGTATTCAGGTTTTGGTTTTCCATATGTTGAAGCTCACGTAGCATTGTGTTTTTTGTATAGTAAGTAATTTGACACCACTGTTATTTAATTTTTTTAATAATTCAAAATATCAATTTAAAAAAAAAATTATTATAAATTTAATAACATTAATATTATTATAAACTTAATAAACTTATTAGTGCTCTTAATATTATTATAAAATTAATAAACTTATTATTAATATTAATATTATTATAAACTTAATAAAACATAATAATATTATTATTATAAAATCTGGTAATAAAACCTTATATTATAATAAACATAGACCCACGGCCGTAAAACCAAGACGTATTTACTAAGGTAATAATCCTACTACCATAAAACCTAAACTTAAAGTAATCAACCTAAAGTATATTACGATTCAACCTAGTTCAACCAACCATGGTTTATTGTTTATTGAACCGTGCTCGTGAACCATGGTTTGTTGTTTTCTCAACCATATATCGGGTCGGGGTAACCCTGACACTAAACAAACACAAAGACATTTAGCTCTATCTAAGGAATCTTTTCACAACTTCCCAGCGTTCCCAACTTCCCAGTTCTTCAAGATTTGGGGGGTGAGGGGTCTGTCGAGGACTCAAGATTTGGGGGGAGGAATTCATAAAACAGCTGGTTGTATGCAGTCTTTGAAAGCCAGTCAGGCCGAGAGATGCCATTAAAGGTCTACGACTTCTGCTTCAGAGTTCATAAATGCTACGGGGTTAGTCAATTCTCTATTTATCTCTTTTTTCCTTTCTATACCTTTATAATGTGCATCCTTTTCCCCATATTTAAGATTTTTCTGAGATTCAACTGCTAACGATGCTTATTTATATAAACATATAGACCCAATTGTCCAATCTCCGCAGGGTTGACCCCCAAATTTGCAATTGATATAATTCTAAGGAGAAATCGAACCAGACATAATATGGGTAATCGTTATGAAGTTTTTTCATGATATCAGTATTTAGGAAATTGAATTTAGCATTTAATGTACAGATATATGATGTCTCAGAAGACTGTAGCAGTCGCTGCCATTGCCGCGGTTTTCTTCAGCATATGGGCGCAGTTTGCATATAATGTTCATTCCTCTACAAATGATTGCACCGCAGTTTCGAGGTTCTTCGAATCGTGTTATATTTCTTTACAGTCTGGAACTTATTTTTGGAACAATGAGAACCTGTGCTGCAAAAGTCTGGACAATCTGGAAAACAGGATTCGAGAACACGAGCTGACCAGATATTTCGTTTGTGAATGCTTCAAGGTCTCTGATAATGATAAACAGGTTTTTGTCAACGAAAATCTACTGGAAGTTCAGACTTTGTGTGGCCCTCAAGTTTCCCACCTGATAACAATATGTACTTTATGTACTTTCCCGGAGTGTTTGCAATATGTACTTTATATTCTTTCCTTGGATTGTTTTGTTTCCTTCCGGACTGAATACCTTAGAACCAAATTTTCATTTAACACCGTTTGTTTCAATTTCATTTACATATTGCAGGCTGATAAGGGCAAGAATGGCATAGAAGCATTATAAGGTCAATGCATGAAGGACTATTTAATTTACAACTTTACATAATATGGGGAATTGATAGTGTATATAAATAATTGCAATTGATAGTGTTTTCAACTGCGATGCTGTCATGGCAGTTTCACTATTCCACTTGAATTTTACCTTCTCCATGTATTTAGTAATCTGAAATTTCAAAGTATTCCACATACTACATTTTTGAATTCGTTTTTGAATTCCTTTACCAGTCTTATCTCTCTGCTTTGATTTCGGATAGGTAGAGATGAATTAAACAAATGATACATGAAAGAACAACAATAGAGTTTCAGTATGTTGCAACAATATCATATACATACATACTGCTCTCTTATACCACTCACTCTATCAATAAATATAAAGACATATCATAAATATATATAAATATCACTCACTCTGTAAATCAATATTAACACATACTATAAATATATATAAATATCAGCATAAATTTATTTTAAGTATGGATTTAATATGATATAGAAGGATCAAATTTAAGCGTAAATTTATTTTAGAGTGAAAAAAAAATGTAATTTTTTATTGTCTAAATTGTATTTTTGATACAACTAATTAAACATGTATAGCTTATTCTTTGTTATTTTAGTCTATATTTTAGAGTGAAAAAAAAATGTAATTTTTTATTGTCTAAATTGTATTTTTGATACAACTAATTAAACATGTATAGCTTATTCTTTGTTATTTTAGTCTATATTTCTTTTCTATTTAGATAATATTTTTTTTTTTAAGAGAAACATGTGTCAAATCCATGTTAAACACAGACATACTTACACATCACTCTCACTGTAAAATAAACCTTTAAACTCAATAAAAATATATCATCCATAAACATAAAGAGGCCGGCCGCTAATCACTATTGTACCAATGGATCACCAATTTATAATACCGTCCTTATCTTTACAATTAACAGAATCAATAATTATTCCCAATGCTATATAACAAAAGACAATATATGCAATGTAAGATCATATGAGAAAAAAATAGAACATCAATGCACATAACGGATGTGAGCAACACATAAACACATGAGGACACTACATATTAGGTGGAAACCTTTCCTACAGAAAATTTTCCACATGCTTTGTCTTCTTCTTATTCTTCTTAATGAAATATTTTGTCATCAATCAACTAGCACCCACCATTATGCAAACACCAACTTGAGATATGTCATCACCCACTCACTCTAGGCCACTAAGTGATGGAAACAATTACTTCTCCAACTATATGAAAACACTCATCTTTTGGATTCATCAAACCCCAATTAGTTTCTCAAGGCAGTACTTGAAGGAAGCCACTACTCCTTAATCAAAAAATCAGTTACTTGCCTTGAAGGATCCAAGCTTCAACTCTATGTGGACCTAGTTTCATACATTTTCACATTAGATCCACTTTTGCTACATAACAACATAAAAAAATCAAAAACTCTATTCACTACAATATTTTGTTCAATAAAAAAGTCTACTCAATAATACATCAAAGCCTAGCTCTGCCCAATACATCAATCATTAAATAATGGCAGTAATATGACTCAACAACAACATACTCTCATTGTCAAATCGAGTAGCAATATACATGCATACATTAAATATCCACATGAGTAACATATTAAAATATCTCTAATCAAACCCTAGCACCACACAAACTCAGTCATCATCATCAACATATTCATGGCATCATTAGGTATACAGACCTTATAGACATAGCCAACACTCTCTACTCAAAAATAAATGTCTTTGTGAAACCAAGCCAAAAACATACACCATCATACTCTCTCAATCCTCTGCAACAATAAAATATACAAGTCCCTATTGAAATGAGCTCATTGCTGAGAGGGGAGGTGAATGAGTAGAGGTAGGAATTATAAAAAATTTCAATTCTTTTCCCCTTACTAATTCACACACACATACATTAACCCATTAGCATATTATATCAAATAAAAAATTAAACAACTCGGCAAATAATAAAAAAAAATTTGTGGATGCACTAAGACCATCACATGTGAACCATTAATCAACCAAATAAACATGCAAAAGAGGACACAAGATATTTATTGTTATGAAACCAGCTCACAAAAAGATAGAAAGGATAGATCAACGCCTTATAAATTAGCCTCTTCGAGGGGGGAACCTCCTTTACATTACACAAATGAACAATTCTTCGATGATACAAATGACAAAACCTCCTTTCTATATATAAGATTTTAATGAGTCACAATATAATCAAAGTTGAGATAACAATAATAATATAAGGGCACAAAAATTACAATAGTGGGTTTCTATGGGGCACAATAATAACAATATGGGGATAATAGGGGCACGACAATAACAACAAGGGATACAATGACAATAGTAATGGAATGATCACTAGTATTATAGGGACCTAACATGCCCCTCTGCTTCAAAAAATTGTTTTCCTCAATGCTTGAGTAGTTATGGATGCTTCTATATAAAATTCTCATCCTCCCATGTGGAGTCTTCAGAGGGTAAGTTCTTCTACTTGATGAGATACTATGAAATTGATCAATTTCATAGCTGTCGAGTTCTTGTTTCTATGGCTTTTACTTCATCATCAAGTTTTGGCAATATTGTTTGAATTGGGATCTTGTCACCTATAATCTTCTTTAAGCATGAAACATGGAAAATTGGGTGCACTTGGGAAATTGCAAGAAGCTAGAATTTGTATGCCATAGTACCTATCTTTTACAACACCTTGTATGGACCATAATACATTGGTGATAATTTATTATTCTTCTTAGCTTGCTTGAGGGACATTTGTTTATATGGTTGTAGCCATAGGAATACACCATCACCTACATCAAAACTTCTTTCATTGTGATGTTTATATGCCTATTGTTTCATTCTATTCTGCGCCAAAGTGAGGTTATCCTTTAAGAGTTGGAGAACTTGTTCTTGATGCTCGATGTGATCTTCCACTGTTTGAACCTTAGAATTTTCTCTTAAATATGATGTGATAGATGGTGGATGATATCCATAAAGGGCCATAAATGGGGTCATTTTTGCTGCAGTATGGAAGGAAGTGTTATACCACCATTCAGCCAGAGGCAACCATTTGACCCATTATGTATTTTTATCAGATACAAAGAAATAAACATATCCTTCCAAACATTTGCTTACTATCTCAATTTACCAATTAGATTGAGAATGATAAGATGAGCTATGAGCTAACTGAGTACCAAGACCAGAAAATAATTATGTCCCAAAACTTCTAGTGAAAACGAGATCTCCATCACTTACAATACTCTTTGGGTTTCCATGTAGCTTTTGAATTGTTTCCATAAATGCAGTAGAAATTGTACTCACTTTAAATGGATGAGATAATGCAGAAAAGTGTTCATACTTGGTAAGTTTGTCAACTACCACCATGATAACACTCTTTCCTTTAGACTTGGGTAAGCCTGCGATAAAATCCATTGGAACCTCGTCCGAACATTGGCTTGGAATGGATAAAGGTTGTAATAGGCCTGGGATATTAATTTTTTTAGCTTTATTTTGTTGGAAAACCAAACATTCTACAAACCACTTTTAATATTTGATTTAAGGCCATCAAAAAAAAATTCGTCTTAACCATGTGGTAAGTTTTTAGAAATCCTGAGTGCCCTCCTAAAGGAGAGGTGTGAAATTCCATAAGAATCTCTTGTTTGAGTTAGGAATTCTTACATAGGTATAATCGATCTTTCTACCATAACGAATCATTTTTCCAACTAAATGTATCAGATGTACTGGGATCTTCTTGTATCTTTTGAATTAGTGCCCACACTTCTTCGTTATTCTTTCATTCATCCCTTCCTTCATTTATCCAATCCGGTTGGATAATAAAAATGTGCAAAGAAATTCTTCCACATTCCCATCCTTAAGAGTGCATCTCCCACAACATTTTACTTCCCTTTTTTGTAGACGATTTCAAAGTCATAACCCAACATCTTTGTGACCCATTTTTGCTGTTGTTCTAAGGATAATATTTGTTCTAAAAGTTATTTAAGACTATCATGATCCATTTTACCTTGAAGTGTGTTCCCATTAGGTAGGGCCGTCATTTCTTAAGTGCATGTAGTATTGCCAACATTTCCTTCTCATAAATAGGTTTGTGTAAATACTTTCCTTTGATTGGATGACTTTCGGAAGTAATGGGTCTTTCTTCTTGCATTAAAACAACACCAATTCCATTTCTTCAGGCATTACATTCCCCAATAAATATTTTTGTGAAGCCCGATTCTTGGCACATTTCCTCTTTAAGATGATCAAAGGCCTTCACTGCTTTTGGAGTCTATGAAAATGAATTTTTCTTCAATAATGTTGTTAGAGGTGTTGCTACTATTCTCCCATAATTATTAACAAACTTGTCATAATACCATGTCAACCTAAGAAATCCTCACATATGTTTTATGGATGTGGGGATTTTCCATTCCTTAATGGTTTTAATTTTGCTAGGGTCTACCTTAACACCTTCATGAGATACAATATGACCTAGATATTCTGCCTCTTGTACTCCAAAGAAACATTTGGAGTTTTCTGCATATAATTGTTTCTCCTCCAATTTCCTAACACAAATTTTCTAAGGGTGGGTTTGAAAATGGAATTCATCAAACCTTGAATGTAGAAGGTGCATTGGTAAGGCCAAAAGGCATGACCAAAAAATCATAATGACCCTCATGAGTTTTAAATGTTGTTTTCAGAAAGTCTTCAGTCTTTATTATGGTTTGATGATATCCTAAATGAAGATCCAACTTGGTGAGGTAAATTGATCCATGCAATTCACCCTATAATTCATTAATGATAGGAATGGAAAATTTATCTTTAATAGTGAGCTTGTTGAGCTCCATATAATCTGGACACATGCACCATGTTACATCCTTCATATGAACCAATACTATAGGAGCAGAGAAAGAACTTTGACTTGGTTGAATTATACTAGCCTCTAGCATTTCTGCAACTATACGTTCAATTTCACTCTTTTGGGCATAGGGATATATGTAAGGCCTGATGTTTGGAGGAACACTTCCTGGAATAAAATGAATAGCATGATTATGATCACCAATACATGGGAGGCCTTTGGGAGTCTCAAATACCTAGGAATGATTGTCCAAGACTTTTTGGAGATATGTAGAAATAGATGATTTTGATGTGGGAATCTCTAGTGAACATAATTATGCAATTATGTCTCGTCGTCCTTTCTTTAGAAGCATTATCATTCCGTTAGAGATTATTGTGTTTCCTGGTTTCCTTGCAATACCACTTAATTCAACTTCCTTTCCTTCTGAAGAAAATTTCATGAAAAGTTCTTGAAAATTAAAAGCTATTGTAACCAAGGATTGTAGCCATTGGACTCCTAGTACAACATTAGCATGACCCATTGGAATGGAATTCATTGGATATTCAATACATATTCTCCCATGGATAGCTTGATATTATGGCACTTTGGAGATCAATTTTTGGTTCCTCCACTTGCAACCATCACTTGACGCTCTCGTCCTAGATATAGGAAGAAATTCAATTCCTTGGCTATCTTACAATGAAATAAATTATGGGTACTTCCTAAATAAATAAAACTATTACCTTTTTCTTCTTGATATGTCTTGATATCTTGATAGTTTGAGGATTAGTAATTCCACCCAATGCATTAGAAGATATGGTCCGATTCATTTCTTATTTCTCTATGGTTTTTTCATTGTGTATATCCTCTTCTTTTGATGTTTGTTCCTTTTATTCCTCCTCTTCACAATCTATGTAAAATTATTTCTTCTCGACACACTTATGACCTTTAGTGTATTTGTTATCACAATTGTAACAAAGCCAAAATGGGTGTTCCCCTCTAATGTGGCTACCATACAAGTTGAATCGTAGATCCATGAGGTGGTAAGCACTATAGGGGTCCACAATTTACGACTTAGTGTCCATGAGATGCCTAACACTGGAGGAGGATTTAGCCTTATGGGTTTTAGAGGGCTTAATGGCCACCTTCTTCATTTTCCAATGAATAATCAAATGAATTGTTGGTGAAAGGGACTGATTGGATATCTTTTTTCCCATGAAAAGCTAAAAACAACATTGGAGGGGGTATTCTGGACTGGCTAAATGGTTGGATGACATTTGCATAACAAATGGAAGGTGGGAGGTGTTTACACTCGGAAGTAGTTCAAAACTTTGAAAAATTCAAGGCAGGAAGGGTTTTTATAGGCTGCGGGGGGCTAATGGTCAACTTAATTGGGGGTGATGTCTTGGGAGGGCGTGTGGTAGAAGGATATTGGTTGCTAACAATAGACAGGTGGATGGGAGTGAGGGGATGCTAAAGATCTTACCTTTTATATTTGAATTCCCTGCTCGATTGAATTGGCACCAATGGATCGACCATTGTGGCGGGTGGTCCCCACGATCCTCTAGTGGGTAGGAGGGTGTTGGGTTGTGTTATATTCTTTCCACGACTAAGCTACATAGTGAACTGGGGGGTTAAAGGGGGGACGGAGCCCCCCCTTCGCAAACCTACCTATGGTTTTTCGGTCCAAAGTATTGGACGCGATGGTTTTCGGTCCATGGTATTGGATGCTTCGGCATGTATAAATATGTATTGTAACATTGAAATGAATATAATGAAAAAT
>APFE030968108.1:439-29922 GCA_000404065.3 Pinus taeda | reverse complement strand
TGCTTCCATGCCACCTCCACCTCCACCTCCACCATCCAGTAGCAGTGCTCGAGGTCCAAGTCTTGTTCCTTTGCTGTCGCCACCTCCATCTACACCCTCACGTGGAGCAGTGTTGATAATATCGGTATCGGGAAGATATCGGCGAAGGTCCAGAAAATATCTTATCGGCAATATTGGCGAAAATATCAGCAAAATATCGGCAAATATCGGCAAGCATAAAAAATAATTTTTTCAAATTTTTAAATATAGCCGATATTTTGCCGATATTTTCAAAATATCGCGATATTTTGCCGATATTTTCCGATATTTTGAAAATATCGCGATATTTTCTCGGCGATATATCGTTTTGCCGAAAATATCGCGATATTTTCGAATATTGCCAATATATTGCCGATATTATCAACAGTGACGTGGAGGTTCTAGTTCTGGTAGTCGGTTTGTGCGGGAGACTCCGAGAAGACCACCACGACCTCCTTATACTCCTAGAGACTCTCGTGGTAAGGGCCACATGTAGATTTATCATTTACATTTTACTTGTCTTTTTTAGTTTCTATTGGACTTTAGTTTTAACTTTTCATAACTGTTGAGTTTTGAGTCCTTGACTCTTGACTCTTTCATATCATAATGATATTTTTTGTAAACAATATATCACTATGACAATGAAAATTTGAAGTTTGAAGTTGGGCCTTGGCAATTATAACTCATTGGTAATGATTGTGAATTATGAATATGATGCTTCGTGAAAGACTAAAGTTGTTTCATTTCATTTCATTATTCATGTTTCATTTTATAAATTTATAACATTTCATATCATGTTAACAGTTAGAAGTTAGGACTTAGAAATATCTAAGATATTACTTCTGGTAATGGTTAAACTTAGCTTACAAGTACCTGTACAACTTTGGTGATCAATGATGATAAATGCTATTGAATTTCAATTTTAAAAACTTGAAGTTGAAACTTTAAGATTGAATGTGATGAATCATGATTCATGAGACTCAATATGTTGCTGTTGTAATATGTGTAAAATTACTATCTTATGGACATGGTTGATGACGATTATAATTTCTAGATGATTGATGTGATATGGTTCAATGATCAATCTATGTTTTTTTATGTTTTTTATGTCTAATTCATCATTCTACATGTTTTTGTTGACACATATATGTATCAAAAATTAAAAAATATAAAAATATATATATATTTTTAAAAAATCGCTCCCGGATTCGCTCCCAAACCGGGAGCTTCTGAAAATGGTCGCTCCCACTCCCGCTTCCGCTCCCGCTCCCCGCTTCCGCTCCCGCTCCCAAGTAACATTGATTTGGAGGAAATGGTGATCAAAGTAGGTTTTGATCCTGGTAATTCAAAGGCCATGAAAGAAATAATAAATAAGAATAATTCTAATATAGAATCTCTAAAGAAGCAACTGAAGATGCCTGCAACTGAAGATCGCTAGGTAAAGGAGTTAGGAGAGACATAGTTATAGAAAGAAGATATGCTTAAGCTATTGGTGGAGTAGAGTGCATAGATTAAGGAGATAGAAGCAGAGATGGACAAGTTGATCAAAGAGAAGGAGAAAAGTTCACAACTTGCAGTAGTTCATCTTGATGTAGTGTTAATTGCATCCCTACTTCAAACAGGAATTCCTACAATATTTACAACATTAGGAACATCCTCTTCTATAGTACTTCCCACATCAACTGCATATGATTCAAATAAGTTGGCCCAATCCCTGGAAAACATGTCTATATAGGGAGAAGAAATAAACAAGTTAAGACATGATATGAAGACCTTACAGGAGTATAAGATATGCGAATTCCCTCCTAACAGAAGTACAAAAATCCTAGACATGTTCCCAGAGATTTCCGCAAATGGAAAAAGATATGGCCATGGGTAATACCCTAGCCCAAGTCAAAGAAAATATTTGGAAATGGATCAATGAAGAGATGATAGATATTTGGCCTTCAATACTAATTGTATTTTAGCAACAGGAACTGATTGAAAGATCTACTAAAGCCATTGAAGAAGTTAGAAAACAGTTGGGTGAAAAACCTAGTGAAGCTATTGAGCTCATCAAGTTCCTCAACTCTAAAAATAAACAGGAAATAGAAGAGATGGAGATTGAAGATAGAACAGAAATTATATCGGAAGTCAATAAGGTATTGACTAGGAGAAATTTGATGAGGTAGCTTGAAGAAAAGTGTCAGATTCTAGAAATTGGCGTAGAAAGATTCTTCAACAAGCTCGAAGCTCTCTACAAAAAGGGACTTCCTAATGTATCTGTAATAAATGATAAGCTCGGTACATGGTCCGATTACAGTAAGAAATTGATGACCAAGGCTAAAGACAGTTCTAAAGTTACATGTGGAAGAATTAGCATGACAGGAAAATCATTCTTGGAAGCATTGGCATATGACGTGGACATTCAGTATGAGATTGAGCATATGTTTATCTCCAAATAAACATTTGCAAAATACATTCAAGTGGACGAGGTTTACCGAAAGTTACTGAAGACAACTATCCTGAGTGAGCAATGTTGGGATAAATTATGCGAATTATTAGAGTAAGCATAGGATTTGGTTGTATAGCTCCGCATCAACTGCACAATAGGATTCGAAGGGCCAAATAGTCAACAATCCCACAAACTTAGTGCCAGCACTTTAGACAATTCAAATTTTCCTAAAATTTTGTAATAAGTTAGATATATTCAGTTTAGGAATTCCTAAATACATCCTAGTCGATTTTGATGGGATTTTTTGTAAATAACTTATAAATACTTCTCTTTTAGAAGTATCTAGGGTTGATATCTGTGTGGATTTTTGCATTCCAGAACACTAATATACTATTTTCGTTTGATGGTATGATTAGTAATAAAAGTACATTCTTCACACAATTCATGTGTTAGACTATCTGGTGATGTGCTTCTTTCACTGTTAATGTTTTATTACCTTGTTTCCATACTTATGTTTTATGAAATATGAATTATTTTACATAAATTTGATGAACAAAATTTGTTTAAAAATACACTCTGATTCTAGCTATAGATAATTTCAATGTTTTCTTCTGATATCATGTTAAGTAATTCTTAATTTCTCTTTAACTTCAATTGAACTTATATCCTTTCTTTTACTCCATTTCATTTAAATATAAAAGATCCAATTAGTTTAGCTACCTTTCCCTATGAAACTCCTTTTAAAATCTAAAACAAACCCCTATTGAACTGTAGACTGCATAGCCCAATGGAAGGTTCATGCACTTAATAAACCAATTAATTTAAAGCCAAAATTCGAACACTCATAACCAGCCTAAGATCTAATACAACAAAGCTAAATCTGATAGAGAGAACACTCTTTGAAGATGGCAAGGCTAGATCCCATCTTCCAAAGTGGTTTGTGGTTAACTTTGTGATTTTCTTCTGCAACCTCAGAAAATTACAGAGTGTTAACATTCTTGCAACCATACTAGGGATCTAAACATTTATGATTCCTAAGAAAATTGTATCAAGTTCTATATTTGATTATTGATGGTGGACAATGATCATACACAAGAAGGTTGTATCATTCACCTGGCTACCCCGTGTTCAAAGTATCCAGAGCTTCAAAGTTTTTAGGGTGACTCCACTGTCAAAGAATCCATATCTTAGAGAATTCATGGCGACTCCACTATAAGTTGATCATATTTCTTGTTAAACAAGATGACAGGGTATGTTGAAAATTCTCTAGCTTGTGAAGTTTTAAAATAAGTCAGGGATAAATTAGTGGTATTTCAAATTGATGAACATTTTTCAACGGCCTTGTTTCATTGGTTGAAGTTGAGGAAATTTTCTCCTGATAGTAAAGTTTGTTTTCTTGAGTTAGTAGTTGAAATATTTGAGAAGGATATTGAACTTTTGGAATTTTAGATTCAGTCCTATAATTTTCGAGATCCTAAAAAATTCTTGGAAAATATTCCTTCTCCAAAGCAAGAGGAAATTGTGTTTCCTTTTGATTTGCAGATTGATGAGATTTTTGTTTTTAAACATAAGGCTGAAAATGAATAGTTGGAATCATGGTTTAATCTTGAGAATACAACTAATGAAATATTCCATGCTCAATCAGTCAATGAAGGCCTACAAGGTAAACTAATTAATCATGACTTTATTGATCCTATAGAAAACTACATGGAGGTTCTTTTCAGCTTAAGTGTTCAATCATGTTTTCATGACCATATCCAACAACATTTGCCATTGCGCTCTAAAGCTTTGATTTTATGGAAAAAAAGTCAAGTTGTCCTTTTGACAGTGCTAACAAACAATCAAGTAGCCCACTTGTTTCAGCAGCTACTTGACTAGCTTCATTGGCATTTTCGTATTATTTAATTCAACATAATTTTTAGCAATGTAGAGTAGGTAGCAGTGTGCAAATAAGCTCAGTGATTTGAGCATTTTTTTCAAGCATTCCTTTCAGTTTAAGTTTCAAATTGCATTTCAGAATTCAGTGTGCAGAATGGTTTTTTATTTTAGTTTGAGAGTTTTTCAGTCACAAAGATTTTATGGGAGAATAGGTTGCAGATTTGGGATCAACCTAGTGGATCAGGCTACTAGTCAACTGTTCTTGATACCTCACAAGGAGAGTGCCATCCCCAACTGGAGCCACTGTTATGGTCCTATTATTTATAGCATCAAATTATGATTGAATGTTTTCTTTCAGTATTTCAAATTGTAAATAATCTTGCATACTACAAATGATTTCCAAAAAAGATATATAAATAAAAATAAAAAAATGAAAAGAGGGTAAAAATAGAAAAAATATAAAAAGAAAAATAAATGATAAAAGAACCCCACGAAAAAATTAATAAATGTGAAAGTGATTCTATTTGCAGTGCCACTGATAGTCTAATAATTTTGTAGGGAATAAAATCATGAAATTTTGTGCAACTTGTTTAAAATGCCACAATACCATTATTGTTTGAAACATACAGTTTAATCATGTTCAAACAAATTTCAATTTATGTCAATTAGATTAGAGTGAATAACTTAGCCAAACAGTGTAATCTTGGCTAAGATTAGATAGGTAGAATATGTGAATAGATTAATCCAACAATTTAATCTAGATTAATGCAGTTGGTAGATTAGTTTAGTTGTTTGAATAGATGTTTTTAATCCTTAAAATGGAAAAGTAAAACAGGGTTTGCACTTTTAAATGCACCCAAATTGGTTTAGTTAGATTAATTTAGGAAAAAGTGAAATTTATCGCATAGAGAGTTATTTGTAATATTTCTTTTCGTCCAAAGTTAGACCTTGGTGTGAATCATATGCCGTGAATAATGTGGACACTGGCAGTAAAAATTTGTGAGTTCCTCTCTGATCACCACCCTATTAATCTAACGGCTCTAAAGCATTTCGGACCCCCCACCCCCCACCCCCCCTAATTCCTTTAACAACAAGGGGGTGGGGGTCGTGAAAAGTGGTTTTCCCATCGCTACATGTCCTTCACTCGTGATTTTGGACAACCCCCCTATTACACCATAAACAAATCCCACCCCCCTCCAAAAGTGGTTTCCTCCTCTCTCGTTGCAACCCGCCTTCCCAGTTACGCCACCCTACACTTTCTCTTAATCGTCATTCCCCTACTGACACGTATCCCTTCCACCTATCACTTCCCTCTAATGACCCCACACCTCCCTCCACCTATCCATTACTGCCATGTCAACGACCGTTTCACTTTACTTTGGTGGATTCCTCCTATTGCCTTTGTCCCATTGCTGAGGAAAGGTAGCTCTTGAACAACTGTTATCCAACATTCCCGCTCCAGGTACGAATCTATAAAGCTATTCTTTCTCCCACAATCACATCCTTTTCTCACTTTCCTATTGTTACATTGCTACCAATTCCTGCTTTCTTGCCTATCAACGACTAATTACATAAGAACTCCCCCCAATATTTTTCCCACGAAATTTACTGTGACCCTCTGCAAATCCCATCTATCATCCTCTATAATTTCATTATGTTACCACGATGGCCCCAAAAACTCCCACTATGGTAAACCCCATGCTTTCTCCCCCCGTGGCTTTAAACCACATCCCCTAGCTGATTGAGATTATAAAATTGTTGAGACACAGTGTGAATTTGACCTTTTCGAATTACGTTGTTGGCTTCATGACACTTACCTTAAGCAGTCTGATGAGATTAATCTATGGTAGTCTAGACTACCCCTATTCATTTTCCCCCAATCCTACTACTTCCCTGAATTATTCCTCAAGTGTCATGCCTCTCATCTCTCAAGTAAGAGGGCTATCATCTCCCCTAATGATGAAATCATTTTCACTATTACCTCTGAAAGTATAAACCAAATGTTGCAGGTCCCCTACAGTGACTCCTTGACTCCCTTTTCCATTGAGGCTCCTAAAGAAATCTATCAGAAACTCACCTTTCCCCAAAGACCTAGAATTTTTGAGGTCTTACTACCAAAATATTCTCAACTCTCCAACAAGAATCCCCCTTGTCCCTCTTCTATTTTCCCCCAAAGAACAAGACATATTATCTTTGTCTTGTCATGCTTACTTGGTTAATTTTTAGATGAATGGGTATACGAGCCTATTTTAGGCTTTCTATCCACTCTTTCTATAGAAGAAGGACTATCAGCCACCTTTGACTATGGTCACTTCCTTGCAAATGTAATTCATGAACATTTCCTTCAGTTTTTAATTGAAGGAATGTTCATATATTCTTCCATTCTTATGTACATGTCCATTTTCTTCCAGATAGACAAGTTTCTCTTTGCAGTGCAGAAACTCAATCAGAAAAGAGAGCCTCAATCCATTATTTTCAAGACCTCCATGATCAGAAAGCAATCATAGGAATACAATTTTAAAGAGTTTATTGATCAATTTTTGTATCCAACAGCTTGTTTTCTGAGTGGCCAGTGGATTCCAAGAATCAATGAGGATATTTAGAAAGTGTTGCATCTTAGTGAACAGGTGAAGACAGGTGATTGGTATCTATACTAGTCATTTATAAAGATCAAAGTTTATGGCTCAGAGCTGCCACCATATAAGCTACCCAAGTACCTTCCAATGAGGATATTTTCCTTGGAGTACATCAAGAAAATAATCCACTCAAAAAACATCCATTTTGTGGTAGCTAAGAATAAGTCTCAATTTAGAATTAACACATAGATAGGACACTTTATCTGTATTAGCAGAGTAGTAGGGGAGGAAGCAGACCTCCTGCTGAAAAAAATGAATTTCCCTTTTAGCTTTACATGGTCTTATGACCCCTTAGGGGTGATTTCCAAGCTAAGAGTGGAACAGAAGGAAACTCTTGATGTGCATACCCAAAGATCATAAATAGAGAAGTACATGAACTAACAAAACTGGGTAGAGAATACATTGCAGGAGGCCGAAGAGCAGGTGCTTTCCAGAATTGCCTCAAAGACTCGTATACCTAGAGAAAAGACCGAGAAGAGACCAAGAGAGGATGACTATCCTTCAGTCACAGAAGTCTCAATCAAAGAAATCAAGATCTACACAAAGAAGACTAAGACAAGCTCTAAGATAGACTTCCCACTACTGGAGGAAACACAGGGTACCATTATGCTCTCTGGATTTCAAACTTTGACGTTTGATAGCAGTACCATTGATTCTCCATCATCCTTGACTAGTAAAGAGACTCCAACTACAACACCTCATACACTAGAGACATTCACAAAATGGAGGAAACTTGATAGTTTCCAAATATATAAAGAAATTAAGTAGAGGAATGAAGCCCTCCATGACGACATCTATGCTTAATTAAGGAAGCAGTATTCCTCAATCCAACACAGGCTCATTTCAGCCTATGACAAAGAGAAAGGGAGAATGCATATGGCATTATTACAAGCATAGGTTCCACAACCAAAATCAACATCTGAATTCAAACATACTACCTTTGAGTTTGAGGCAAAGGATGTTCATCCTTTGGATCAAGTGGACATGCACTGGAAAACATGAGAAATGGTCTACTCAACCTTCACATAGACTACCCTCACTGCTTCAAAACTATAGCTTTCTTTAAACAATGTTCAATCCTAGCTCAAACTAGAGAAAGTTTCCTCTCTTGCTAAAGACAATAGAATTAAATATTTGGAGGAAGTGGTGATCAAAGTAGGTTTTGATCCTGGTAATTCAAAGGCCATGGAAGAAATCATAAGAAGGATAATGTTGATATAACATCTCTAAAGAAGCAACCAAAGTTGTCTGCGACTTAAGATCCCCAGGCAAAGGAGTTAGGAGAGACATAGTTACAAAAAGAAGAAATTTTGAAGCTACTGGTGCAGCAACGTGCATAGATTAAGGAGATGGAAGCAGAGATGGACAAGTTGATCAAAGAGAAGGAGAAAAGTTTACAACTTGTAGAAATTCCTCTTGATGCAGTGCCAATTGCATCCCTACTTCAAACATGAATTCCTACAACAACTACAATAGTAGGAACATCCTCTTCTACAATACTTCCCACATCAACTGTAGATGATTCAATTAAGTTGGCCTAATCCCTAGAAAACATGTCTATACAGGGAGAATAAATAAAGAATTTAAGACAAGATGTGAAAACTTTACAGGAGTAGAATACAAGATATGAGAATTCCCTCCTGTTAGACTCCGTCTCATGTCAAAGGTTGATTCTTCTTCAAAACCATGTTTTGAAGAAGAAATCATTTAAATGTGCTTTTTATATTATGTAATTTGTTCTTCAGCTCTTCAACTAGCAGCGCCATCAGCTCCTATCCCTGCAAAAACACAAACAGAAAGAACATCGATTTCACATCAACACCTGATTCTATTTTAGAGCAGTGCTATAGCATAAAAGGCTATTAAATTCATTGTTGGAGTTTCTTCCAGAGCGAACTTTGGTTCAATGTTGAAACTGTGGATTGCATGAAACAAACAATACGAAGACTCTCTATGACTTCCAGAAATAAGTCAAACAATGTGTGAAAAGGAATGGTCTGGGGCTTACGGCAACTATAGTGGACCACTGTAGAATTATTCTTGGATGCCCTGAAGGCACAAACAGCACCTGGTATAATGAACAATTCAAATTTTATGAACCACTAAAGTACCCATTTGATGTTTGTGAGACCATATTGCTCTAGAAACAGTATCGCAACATGGCCACAGTCTTGACAAGAGAGTACTTGGATGCTCGGCCTGAGGGTTGGATGGATTATGTAGCAAAGCGAATTGCAACATTGGGCATGGACAAATGCTACAATCAAACTCTGTGTGAATAGTACCTAAGCTTGGTTTTACCATCCAAACCACTATTTCATCCACGACAATATGAGACATGTGCAGTTGTAGGAAACTCATGAGATTTACTGAAAAATGAGTTTGGTCGAGAAATAGATGACCATGAGGCAGTTATTAGAGACAATGAACAAAATGAAAGGAAAAATTCCAGATATTATGGGTTCCCACATTTCTTCACGCGTCTTACCGTGTCTTATCAGGAGCTGCGTCCGCATTTTTTAAAATTGGCACGAAATACTTATGCTGTACCTCTTGTGACAAAGATGTTAGATCATGCAAACAAGGGACAATTGCAAGAAATTATATCTTCTCTTCATGGGCATTCTCAGTTTTGTTGATGACACCAGTCTTATTTCTAAGTTTATATTTCGTGAGCTAGAAAACGATTTGAAAGAATTGGCATTAGCCAAGTATGGGTGGCGTCCACTTTTGCATCTTCTTTGCCCAAATGTATCTCGCCACTGTCCTGTAGATGTTTTGGAGACTCTAAGATCAACGAGTACTTCTCTTACTACTTGATGGGCCTCCCCAGCCTGCAGATGATGAACCTTCTGAATGTTAAAAGCCATCTTCAGAGGTAGATAAATGAAATTGAATTATGTTATGGAACTGTGTTCTCAGTTGAGAAAATAAAGGATGATTTAGTGAAGCAATGGGAGTTTCACAACCAGATGTAAGATTAGGATTACTCTTGCCAAATATGTTTATACCTACAGACTTAATGCTCAAACAAATGGAGGAAAGGGTCGAACATCCTATGGAAATCTGAATTTTCAAGGTTATGGTATAAGCCAGATACAATGTTTTTTACACCGAAGGCTTACGTCAACCTGGATTGCAACTGTCCTGCATCAAATTGTTCACCAGGAAGAAGAAGACGAAGCCTCTGTCACCACAGATCCTACCCACTGTCAAAGGCTCACCTCTGCTGTAGTGTATCAAGGATATTAAGCCAAGATAACATAAAACAAAAAGCAAAATAACCATGTAACCGATAGAAAGAGTTGCAGCATCAGAAACCCGCAATGAAACAAGCAAGGCTTCTGTCAATACGTCCACAGATTCCCCAAATTTAATAACAGTTGAAACATCATCAGAGTGAAAGCACACCAGTGCTCATATTCCCATGAAGTAGCTCCTTGATCAGGGCACTTGCTGACATATTTGCAGCTGACTCGAAACTATTCTTTAAAAGTAATGTCAGAGAGAGCCAAATCTGAACCTGAAGAAGACATATCCTTTTCAGAGACAATGTTTCGTTGCATGCCAGATAGTGTTCTCCCTATGCATATCTCTGAGTAACGTGCAAGCAGATGCGCATAGTAAGGAGATTGCCAGTTGCTGAGTTACAAGGAATTCGGGAGTTTGGTTTATTGAAAAGGTTACATAGTATCCAATGACACCAAAGATGGAATATAAGAGCATTTGCATTTTAAAAATTAAATTTTCATTCAAATGACAAATGTAAAACAGAGAACAAAGGTGAAAAGTAAAGACCCGAAGCATACACAGAGACATCTGTCATAAGCAGCGATTTAGGAACGAATTTTGCCTATTTTGATCCTCTGCTCTCGGAACAGTGATAATGAAGAACAGTTACTGGAGGAAAATAAATGGAGACGCCGTATTAGAGCGCCATGTTGCAATGGGGTCTTTGATTGTAGGCATCTGTCATAGCAGAAAAACAGTCAATTCGCCTACTTTTATCCTCAGTCAATGCTTCAACAGGATCTGCGCTCTAGAATTTATCTTTTAATTAGCCAATGATCAGAGGATTTTTAATTAGCCAATGATCAGAGGATTTTTAGGGACACGGTTCTGTTTTAGAATAGATGAAAACGCTCTTTCCTATTTTTGTAATTGCAGTTGAAACAACACCTTGGCTGTTAGATCGATTTGTTTTTTCTTTAGCAGCATTTTATTATTGTATTAAAAAATTCATTTTGTAGAGAGGGTTTTCTGAGTGCTGAGAGTGCTGGAGAACAGAGCTTTCAATGTACAGTTTTTGGCAGAGACTTTAATGAAATTACACAGCTCTGATTTCTGAGATTCCTATGGTATGAAAGTTAGCATTAGTTTTCCTTTTGTTTCATATGTAATCTGTTATGTTCCATTTCACTACATGATCATTTCTAACTGAACAAATGAAGTGTTTAGGTAAGAATTCATGCATGCCATGCTCTGCCTATAAGTTTGTTCATGTTCAATGTTTTCTTCTGTTTGAAAAGGATTCAAAGTTATTGTTTGCCCTTGTCAACTCCTCACCAGTCTTGCCATCCCATTTAAATCTAGATTTGGTGTTAAATTTCTTTCCTACCTTGCCTCAGTCGATAACCTGTGTTGTTCATTATATTTCTCTGTTCAAGCTGTGATTTTGCCCATGCAGCCCGGAACAACCTCGTCACTTAATTAAAACCCCCTTTTTATCAGTTTACTAGCCTAATATCAGTGTTACTTTGTTGGTCTTCTCCCTTATTGAAAATTTTATGAGATAGACCAGAGAGAGCCTTCTCCTGCCCCGTAGGGCTAGCTACGAGGCTGAATGGTTTGATGTAGCTTTGAGATTTTCCTTTCTCAGCCTGAGGTGAAATTTCAAACGCTAACATACTAGCAACCATACTGGGGAGAACATTCGACTTGTTGATTGTCTCGTCCCAGTACATGCAATCAAGGTGCAGATCTGATGCTGATGGTGGACAGCAGTCAGATTCATTTGCAGGCTGAACCATTCACCTGGCGACTCCAATTCGATTCAGACAGTTCAGTGCATGCTGATCCATTCATGTAATGGAAGGGTATGTGGTAAACCCTGCCCTGTATGAAGCTGTAGAAAGAATAAGAAAGGCATTAGCAGATACTAAACTTGATGAAGATGTTTTCAGTGCCTGGCTTCATTTGTTGAAATCTTCTAAGGTCTTCAAAACTGAATTTTGTGAGTTAATTGTTGAAAGAATTGAAGACGAGATTCAATGGTTAGACGAGAAGATTCAGTCATATGATTTCCAAGACCCTAAAAAGTTTTTTTAAATCTTTCCTCCTTCGAAACAAGAAGTCATAGACTTGCCTATAGAGGTTTACATTGACAATGTGCAGCTGGAGGTATGTGTTGCAGAATTGGGGCAGCCAACAGAGACTGGCTTCCGTGATCCTATTGCGGCATACATGGACACATTTTTCAGTTTGATTGATAGATCAGACTGTCTTGTACGTGACCAGAGGCATTACGTGCACGAAGGGCTGCCAGCAATCATATCTGTGTCTTGGCGGAAGCATTTTCAAGCGGCATCATTCTCAGGTTTACTTGCATGGCTAATCTGGCATTTTAGTATTACCTGATCTATTGTTTGTACAGCAGATTAGAGTAGCTTTTGTAAATAAATAAGCAGCCATAAGGGCAGCATCTTGTTTTAGTTTGCTTGAAGATTGTTAAGTCGTTTTGCAGTCATTTCAGTCTTGAGATCAGATCACTTTGAGTTCAGTTTCAGTTTGAAAATTAAGTCTAGAGTTGTGTTGATGATGACTCCATTGCCCAATGGGTGAAGGCACTGTCTGCTCTCCCAAAGTTCTACGGTTCTTGGCACCTCCACAGAGCGGCAGTTGCCATCCCAAGTGGAGCCGATGTTAGACTCCGTCTCATGTCAGAGATCGATTCTTCTTCAAAACCCTGTTTTGAAGAAGAAATCATTAAAAGTGTTGTGTAATTTATTCTCTAGCTCTTCAAAAGGTAGCAACGACTTCAAGCTCCTATCCCTGCAAAAGCACAATTCAAAACATCATCAGCAATCAGAGGCAAAAAGCTATTTGGAGAAAGTCTCACTGGAGATCCCGAACACCTGTTTTGGAAATTGTCATAAATGAATTATCTTACAACAAGGATTTGATTGGTCCATTTCTTTAGGCATTGACAGAACCCAAGTGAAAAATGGACATTATTTTGTCCTATATTTTGAATTATTTCTCACAGTATATCACTAAGAGTGTGGGAACTGATATTAAAGCAACTGGCTTGTATTATGTTTTCTGAATACATTTTGAGGAGAGACTAACCCATTGTTTGCACAGAACTGAGCGCTCTTCTTCCTTGATGACCGTGTGAGCTTTTCTTGTAGCAAAAATTTAAATTTCAGAGGACACATTCATTTGGTTGGTTGTACATGTATTCTTAATCGAGTGGATCAATGTGACTTTAAGGTAGCTGTAACAAAGGCAGAAAGACAGAGGTCGATTTCCAGAACAGTGTTATGAGGTTGTGATGAATGCTCTTCGATCATTAAAAGGTGAACCTGGTCAGAAAAGACTTCATAGAGAGTTTGGATCTCCTATCCGACATACTACAAGCTGGCCTTTGCTTGACCAAGCATCTCAAGAGCGTTATAGTGTTCGATGGCCCGATCAAGCTTTTCATGAATATTGGTATCGAACAGTAATTGAACTTGGGCTTAAGAATGAACTGCTGGAGTTTGTGGGACCAGATCTGGTACTTTTCTTGTAGAGTACAAGTCGGGAGCAATCAAAGTCTGGGTGAATTTAATTCTGGTAAATTGACAGTGATCAATGCTATGCTGGGAAAAAGATACATGCAAGAAGGGGTGATCCCAACTACCAATTAAATTACTTTACTATGTTACTCTGGTGAAGGATATGATGATGAAGAGCATTCTGAAAAACATCCAGATGGGCACTTCATACGATATCTTCCAGCTTCACTCTTAAAACAAATTTGTTTTGTTGATACTCCTGGCATGAATGTGATTCTTAAAGCGACAACAAAGACTTACTGAGGAGTTTGTTCCTCGGGCAGACTTAGTGCTTTTTGTTATATCAGCCGACAGACCTATAAAAGAAAATATTGGGAAGTTAAAGCAGTATCAACAGCTGATGGAAAATGACAACATCTCATGGAGAAATCGTATCTTATCTGTGATTGAAGATGCAAACAAGTGCACAGAAAAAATTATTGTTTCAATTCTTCAAATATCCAATGTTGAAGTTGCTACTGAGTATATATTAAAAGGTGATCAACGCGTATCTGTACCTATTATCAGTAGTTTTGAGAATGAAGTTATTGGTTCTGCTCTTTTGGATATTCGGAGTTTACTTGGAAAATATTGGACTTGGCTAAGATCAAATGATGATCAACAAGAAAGACAGCTTAGAGAGATTTTTGAGGATGAATGGCACCCATGGAAATCTTAGCAAGCTCATCCAAAGTTACCTCTGGGAGGAATGGCGTAGGAAACATCTACCACAGAGAGTTCTCCAGCAGCAGTCCAAAGGATATATGAAATCAAAGGACGCAGTATGACAAGCCCACTTACAATCTGTGTTGCTGATGTGTCGGATGTTAATCGCTTTGCAGTGACCTCTCATTTACCGGATGGTCTACTTAGCAGTTTTCTTCCTAGACCTATCACTTTAGTGCTAGACCGTGGTAAAGAAAGTATTCTTGAGAAGTCCCTCAACCTAGGAGTGAATACTATTGGAATCAGAATACCAGAATGTGACTTTATCCAGATAGTAGCTCGTAATTTTGGCAGTGCTCTTGCACTCACAAGCGCTAATCAAAGTGGACAACCAAGCACAGTTTTTATTCAAGAATTTGAGTGGCTGTGGCAACATTGTGCTTATATTTTTGATGGAGGTCAACTTCCAGTTGGACGTGCAGGCTCGAAAATTATAGATCTAACCACACCCCAAAGTCTATAAGATCCTAAGACGTGGAAGTGCTTCGAAGGAGACAAGAGAAATTCTTGATTTATTTGGTTTCAAAGAGATTAATTGAGCATGAATTTTTGCCCCCGAGTTCAACTATATCATAGCGTTTTTGGTGATAAAGGGACCAAACACCACGAAGACATCTGTCACAGCAGAAAAACAGGGTCAATTCGCCTATTTTTTATCTTCAGTCAATGCTTCAACAGGATCTGCGCTCCATGTGTCGGCCATCAGTGGATTTCAAGAGAAACGAATTTGCCTATTTCGATCCTCAGTCATGATTTCATGAGATCTTTGCTCCAGATTTTGTCTCTTAATAAACCAATTTTATTTATTCAAAGATTATCGTTGGCAAACAGACTCCAACAGATACAGAGGTCATTTCTTAGGTGGCAGTCATTGCAATATGCGCGCATTTGATTATGTGGCAGTTTGACCCGTATTTCAGTAAAGCAGCAGAGCGTATCTCCAGAACAGTTGCAAAGTGGCATTCAGAGGATCGTTTGCCTATTTTGGTTTTCATGCTAGAATAATGGAAGGCTTTCTATCCTTAAGAGCAAATGGAGGATTCTGTGCTATCTTCATGCCTTTAGTTAAAACAACGCCCCTGTTTTGGGCAGCATTCTTTTATTTTTATTGTATTAAAAATTCATTTGTAAAGGGAGAGAGAGGAGAGTTCTAAGTGCTGAGAGCTACTGGGGTGTAGCAGAGCTTCATTGTACAATCTTTGACAGAGGGATTTTTAATGAAATTATACAGCTCTGACTTCTGAGATTCCTGTGTTATGATAATTTAGCATAAGTTTTTATCTTGTTTCATATGTAATTTGTTATGTTTCATTTCACTTCATGATCATTTCTGAGTGAACAAATGAAGTGTTTAGGTAAGAATTCATGCCTGCCATGCTCTGCCTATAAGTTTGTTCATGTTCAATGTTTTCTTCTGTTTGACAAGGATTCAAAGTTATTGTTTGCCCTTGTCAGCTCCTCACCAGTCTTGCCATCCCATTTAAATCTAAATTTGATGCTAAATTTCTTGCCTACCTCGCCTCAGTCGATAACCTGTGTTGTTCATTATATTTCTCTGTTCAAGCTGTGATTTTGCCCAGGCAGCCCAGAAAAACCCCAAAAAACCCCCAAATCAACTTTCAAATCAATTTACTAGCCTAATATCTATGTTACCTTGATTGGTCATCACTTCCCATTGAAAATTTAACGAGATTGACCGGAGAGAGCCTTCTCATACCCCGTAGGGCTAGCTACGAGGTGAAATGGTTTGATGTTGCCTTGAAGGTTTGCCTTTCTCAGCCTGAGGTGAAATCTCAAGCGCTAACACCCTCTTCTTCGATGGTTGTGAACTAGAGAAACCCTTAGGTGAGAAACCAAACATATTTGAAGAACCTACAAGGGAAGAAGAAGAAGGAGAACCCATTCCTACTGAACCTATGGATGAAAACAAAAATGACAGAGGAAATAGAGAAAGATTTGAGGGTACCTTCCCCATTAGGGAATCCAAAGGGGATACTAAGATGAAAAATATAAGCCCTTATGCCCTTCCTCATTTCCATGGTCTGACCATAGAAGGCCCAAAAACTTTTTTATTTGAGTTTTTTATCATATGCCGAACCTATGACTATACAAATGATGAGCAGAAGTTGAAACTATTTCCATCCGCTCTCAAGGATGCAGCTTTGTGTTGGTTCATGGGTTTACCTAGAGATAGCATCACAACTTGGGCTCAGATGTAGCAAGCCTTCAACAAAAAGTATCGGGACTACTGTAGGTCTAAAGAAACTAAAGAAGAAATTTTTAGGACGACCTTAGGCAATGTTGAATCCCTAGAGGATAATGAAGAAAGATTCCATCTTAGCTACAAAAGGGCTAGCTGCACACTTGACCCTATGTCACTGAAGTTGGTCCTTATTAGAGGAGTAAGGGAATATCTTTTGGATAACCTACAATTGTTAGCAGGAGGGGATATCTATCAGTTACCATATGAGGATATCAAGACTATCTTTAGAAACCATTCTAGGGCAGCTAGGAAAAAGGGTAGGGGTAGTCAACCTATGGTTAGTCCATCCTCTTCCAATTCTTCCATCAAGGGTGAAATTGGAAATATGCTGGAGGATTTCAAAAGTGAGATGTTGCAAACCCTTGCCCTACAAATGGACACTATGCACATTAAGATAAAGCAGGAGGAAGCAGAGAGAGAGCCTTGGCCATTTTTTGTCCTAGATGCACGAAGAGGCACCCTAAGAATGAATGTCCATTGAATTCTATTGAAATTTGCTTGGGCTGTGAAGAAAACCACTCCACAGACAAGTGCCACTCTTTACCTGGACTCAAAGTTGTATATCAAGGAGTTGAAGGGGTCACTGAGCAGCTCTGCTACATAACCAAAGGATACCTCATGGGCCTAGGCCATACTAGTAGGGCATGCAAGGGTCATCCCATGCATATTACAACCCCAACCAAACCACATCCTTCCTGGTCTACACCTCCTCCTTGGTCCTTTGCACCTCAGTATCATTCCCAGCCAGCCAGCTAGTCATTTCAACCATATGCTCTGCCACAACCTCAGTGGAATGCACCACCCCAGTGGTGGAGGCCCCCATACAACAATGTTCTAGCTTTATTTCCTTCACCACCTGCCCAACCATAGCTTTTACACTCTGGTCCACCTAAACAACCCTAGATGCCTACCCAGCCAAATCCAAACCTGAACAATAGATAGGCACAACAAATATATAGTGGAGAGACATCATATACAACTTATTCTATGGAAATTCAGGAAATCAACCTAAGATCTGGGCGAGTACTTCTGGAAAACCAACCTCTACCTCTACCTAGGGAGGTTGAGCAAGAAAGAGAGGAAATCATGCTTAAAGTAAATCCACCACCCTTTCTTGCGAGATTAACCCAACCACTCCAACCTACCCCAGAAGAGACTGAACTTCTGGGAGAATTGAAAAACATATGTGTCAAAATTCCACTTCTCCAAGCTATTAAAGATGTACCTATTTACAAGAAATTGATTAAGGAGAAGTGCTTCAAGCATCTAGGGAGGCAAAGAGGAGGTGCCCCTACCATTAATGTCATTGGACAGTTGTCCGACTTAATGTTAGGGTAGGTAATTTGTCCAAAGTATTTGACCCTAGAATCCCTATAGTAGATGTGCACGTTAATGGCACCATCGTCCCACATACTTTGATAGATCTTGGGGCTGCCATTAATATGATGACCAAGGACACAATGCTCAATCTCAACCTCCAAGGTTCATTGAGAAAGACCACAACAGTTCTGCAACTTGCAGACCACTCCATAATAACCCCTGAGGGGATTGTGGAGGATGTGATGGTCTCCATTGATTCTTGGGAATACCCTATAGATTTCCTAGTTCTCTAGCCTAATTCTAAGCTTACTGGTTACCCTTTCATCCTTGGGAGGCCCTGGTTAGCCACTGTTGATGCTTACATTAGCTACAGAGCTGGAAATATGACCATAAAAAATGAGCATATGTCAAAGTTGTTAGTCCTATACCCTCCTGCTCAGCCATCTCTAGAAAATGACTTACCTTTGTGGCTAGAATACGAGGAGGAAGATGAATTTTATTCCGCCCAACTCTATACTTTAGAAACAACCATGGGAGGGGGATAGCAGGATGAAGATGATTTGATCGAACACATACTCCAAATTCCAACTCCCAGTACATTGTCCTTAGAAGAAGTAGTAAAGGAAACCCAAAACAACCATCAAATTGATCTATGATTAGTTGATTCCAACCCTATTCATGTCAAAACCATAGAATTCAGCCCTTAGAGAGCCTTTAAAATCAATCCATCTCTTTCTGTTCTCCAAGAAGAAAAGTTGTGCAACATGCTAAAGGAACATTTGGATGCCCTCGCTTGGAGTTACAAAGAAATGAAGGGAGTGCACCCCTCGGTGTGTACTCACCACATTTATATCAAAGAAGGTCGCAAGCCAGTCCGGAAACCCCAAAGGAGCATGAATCCAACTCTTAAAGATATAGTCATAGAAGAACTACAAAAACTGCTAGATGCAGGATTCGTTTACCCTATCTCAGATAGTGAGTGGGTCTCTGCTTTGGTGTTGGTTCCAAAGAAAAATGGTAAGTGGAGAATTTTTGTTGATTACAGGGAGTTAAACAAGGCCACAAAGAAGGACCATTTCCCTCTACCTTTCATCGACCAAGTGCTAGATGGCCTGGCAGGGAAAAAGTTTATCTATTTCCTAGATGGATTCAATGGGTACAATCAAATCCAGATCAGCCCGGAAGACCAGGATAAAACCACATTCACTTGTCCTTGGGGTGCTTTCACCTATAGGGTCCTTCCTTTTGGCCTATGCAATGCTCCTGCCACATTTCATAGAGAAGTCCTGAGTATCTTTGCCGAGTTAGTCCATGATGCGGTAGAAATTTATATGGATGATTTTACACCTTATGGAGGTGATTTTGAGGAGGCTTTGTCCAACTTAGGTAGGGTTATGCACAAATAAATTGAAATTAGCCTATCTCTCAGTCCCAAAAAATGTGAATTCTTGATTACTGCAGGGACCGTGCTATGTCATTCAATATCTTAGCAAGGACTACAGGTGGACCCAAACAAAATAGCTATCATCCAAAGGGTCCCACCTCCACAAAAGTAGAGAGATGTCAGAAGTTTTCTAGGGTTAGATGGATACTACCAAAGGTTTGTAAAAGACTTCAACAAGTTGGCTTCTAATTTATTTGGGTTGTTGGCCAAAGACTCTGAGTTTGTATGGTCAAAAATTTGTCAAGAGGCCCTGGACACCCTGAAGGACAAGTTAACCACTATACTAATTCTCCAAGGCCCAAATTGGGCCCTTCCTTTTCATATTCATGTTGATGCCTCACACAAAGCCATAGGAGTAGCCCTAGGCCAAATAGATGAAAAAATTACTTATGTCATTTACTTTATCAGTAAGAACCTATCAAAGGCCGAACTGAACTACATAGTGACCGAAAAGGATCTTAGTTGTTGTGCATTCATTGAACAAATTTAGGCATTATATTATAGGCTATCAAAAATTTGTACATATTGACCATGCTACAATCACATATTTAATGAATAAACCTGATGTAAATGCCTGAATGATTAGATGGTTACTTTTACTACAACAGTTTGATCTAACTATTATTGATAAGCCTGGTAAGGAAAATGTTGTTGTAGTTTTTTCGATTAACTTTTCCTACATGTGAAGAGGGAATGGTTGATGATCAGTTACTAGATGAACACATATTCGCCATTTCAGTTCTCTCTCCATGGTTTGCTAACATAGCAAACTATTTGGTATCTGCATAATTCCCACCAAATTTGTCCTCCAAAGAGAAAATCAAGATTGTGAGGAAGAGCACCCCCTTCACTTGGATTGGGGGCAACCTCTTCAAACTAGGCCTAGATCAAATTCTGAGAAGGTATGTCAGGGAGGAGGAAGTCATTGACATCCTTTTAACCTGTCATGATCGGCCTTATGGAGGTCACTTTGCAGCAAAGAGGACATCATTTAAAGTGTTACAAGCTGGGTATTATTGGCCCACTCTTCATGAAGATGTGAAAAGATATACCAGTCAGTGTGATCGGTGCCAAAGGATGGGAAAGCCCACTCCAAGAGATGAAATTCCACTGCAACCTCAAGTGACTTTTGAGCCATTTGACAATTGGGGCATGGACTTCATTGGACCTATTGACCCTCCTTCCAAAAAAAAGCAGTATATCATTTTGTGCACTGACTATCCGACTAAGTGAGTTGAAACCAAGGCAATTAAGGCAGCAACAACGGAGAAGGTGGGTAAGTTCTTAAGGGAGAATGTATTTTACAAATTTGGGTGCCCTAGAGAACTAGTTAGTGATCAAGGTAGCTAGTTTACCTCCAAATTGATTGAATACTTGTTATGCCAACATAATATCAAGCATAAAACCTCCACTCCCTATCACCCACAAGTTAATGGGCAAGTGGAGGTGACCAACAGAGCGTTGGAGGGCATCTTGACCAAAGTGGTTAGCAGCAGCAAGAAATATTGGGTAGATAGACTAGTTGAAGCCGCTTGGGCCTATAATACCACTTGGAAGACCACCACTGGATTCATACCCTATGAGCTGGTATATGGAAAAAAGGCCCTTTTGTCCATTGAATTTGAGTATAATACATTGAGGATGGAATCCCAACTAGATCTAGATCTCAGCAATGCACAAAAAGAGAGGTTGCTCCAATTGAATGGTTTAGATGAGTTTAGAATGTAGGCCCTCCTACACATAGCGTTAAATCAACTTCAGAGGGAGATCTAGCATGATAATAATGTCAAGGATAAGCAATTTCAAGAAGGTGATTGGGCTTTGTTATATGATTCCAGATATAAAGACTTTAAAGGCAAGTTAAGGACAAGATGGTTAGGGCCTTATGTTATAGAGAGATGTCATGATAATGGTTCAGTGCATATCAGAACTGTAGATTCAGAGGCCATTCCTTTACTTGTTAATGGGCACAGACTGAAAGTTTAGAAAATGACATTGTCAAAGCAAGAGTTCATTGATAGTATCAATAAAATAGTTATGGTGGTGGAGAAAGTTTCAGCTCCTGCCTCATCAAGTCACTGAGAAAAGAGAAAAACAAAAAATAAGGACACAAGTGAAAACCTCCATGAGGTGCCTGAGTCCCACTATTGGGCTAAAAACCTCTTGGGGCAGCCCAATGGTGTCAAAAAAAGAAAAAAGAAAAAAGAAAAATCAAAAGATCTCTGGGTGAAAACCTCTCTTGAGGCACCCAGGGCAAGTATCTAGAATGAAAACCTCTTAGAGGCAGGCTAGTTGTTTTCAAGAAAAAAGAAAAGAGAAAAGAAAAATCATGAAAAATTGTTTGTAGGTCAACAGGAAGATGATCAAAGAGAAAAGGAGAATCGAAAATCGACCTATTCCACTCATATTTTTATTTCCCCATCCATTATCATTCATCACTCCATTTCTTTCATTTTTTTCACTCATTTCCTCAGTTTGCAAGGGTATTTTGTTTTCTATAGGATTCCCTATAAACCTACCGGATCCCATGAAAACCTACAGGATGATCCTGTAGGAATTACAGTGACTTCGGAATCCTAAAGTGAGTAACCCTAGGGCAAGGAAATGACCTTCCCATGTCAAAAAAATAAAAAACCCTGCATCAAAAATTCATTACCAAACCTCTCTCCACCATGATCACCCCTGCATCCATCATAAAAAAATCAGATTTCGAAAAACTCACAGTATTCAAGAGAAAACACAAAGAAAATATGAAATAGAGAGCAAAAGGGAACAACACCTGAGCGTACTTCTCATTATTCACATTCCTAGTCCTCCTCTCTATCCATGTCATCATCCTCAAAGTCCCAGCAGCTACATGACATCCTGTAGGAAATCCTGTAGCAACCTATTCCACAGAATAAAAATCATGAGTAGTAGCAAGCTTCCACCATGAAGATCCAAGGGAATAAGAAGCTCCAGAGTAGCAGCACCACCATCATCTTCAACACCAAGTACCTGTGCATCAAGGCAATAATCAACAAGGCAAGATATATATAAAAAAAGGGAGGGAGAAATAACATGCAGCCAACACATAGCAAGCACCTCATGTCCTCAACAAACTGCAGCAAGGTATTATCACCACAGGTAAGTATCTCACTTTACTCTCTTATTTGCATAATTTAGTCAAAAGATGTAAAGGTTTTGAGTGAGTTGGTTTATAAGCGAAAGGTGGCTAGTTAACTTGGCCACCTTCTTTCAGTTAGCGAGGACAAAAAAGTTAATCCCCACACATGTGGTAGCAGTCAAGTCAAAGAAAATGAGAATGAGATCAGAAGCAGTTGAGACTACGAATGCCCGAAGTGGGAGTTGATTATGAGGAGAGGGGAATGATGAGGTAGTAGTGGGGATCAATGGTCCAAAAATAGAAAATTTGTACCTCGACTACCAGCACACCACCTCACTCAACTCAACCATAAGAGGAAATAAACGTTGATCCCCATGCACTCATGCATTCATCTCCTCGAGGCTCACTCTACCAAAATCGCTCTTATACCCAAGCAACCTACAAAAGAGAAAAATTCCATCTTTCTCCTGCGCAAGACTTCCTACAGGATCACACAGGGAATCCTACAGGATCACACAGGAATCCTATAGGATATAGTCAGGTAGTCTACAGGATTGGCAGAGAGCAGTTTCAGAGAAGGAAACACAGGGGTTGGCTTCAACAAACATCATGAGGAGGTAGGCTCTACATTTCCTTCCATTTTTCCAAGTGAATAGAATAGAAATATATCCTAGTTTGAGTGAATTCGATAGTTGTGTAAGGGAATTGTCTCCTCAAATATTTCAGTCCCATTTCCTCTTGCATTAAAATTTGTATCAACCATCTCTGCTCCTCAAAATTCACCAGACAAAATGACAAGGGGGTTTAATAGAAGGGAGCCCATTAACATTGTGAGGATTCACCAACACCCTCCTGTGTTAGAAATCTTCACGAGGCATAATATGATGGGGTATTTTGAGAAATTGAGCGGGTATGATGATGAAGTGGCCCGAGATTCTTCGCTCTCCCTCATTCCACTTACCAGAACCCATGCCACTGTTGTGGTGAGAGGCCTCTCCATAGAGCTCACCCCTGAACTCATAAGCAGAATTACCACACTTCCCCTAGGAGTGCCTTGGAGAAAGGAAGACAAGGGAGATAGCCAGACTACCAAGAAGAAATTTTTTTTAGAGGGAAAGGAGACCATTGAGGACAAGAATGGGGTAAGGAGAACAAGCCTACCATACCCCTGGAATAAGGTAAGTTACCACCTTATAGAATACATATCATGTGAAGGTAGGTATAGTGTGGCTTATGGATATCACTTTAGGCTTCTTGAGGAATTGAGGTTTGGAGCACCATACATCCTTCTGCAATCACTGATAGATAAAAGCATAAAGGTGTAGGAGGGGAACCCCCAACAGTTAGCCCATCATGTGTTAATTAGAATCATCATAGAAGATGACCTCCAAAACCTCATAATTCCTATCTAATGGGCAATTTTCAGAGACATGCAGAGAGATGAGGATATCAAAGCCCTCACATATGATATTAGCCCTACTGTCAGTGAAAAGGATGAAGAAGAGACTGAAATAAATGGAGAAGAAGCAAAGAGGGATGAAGAGGAGATATATGAGGATAAAGAGGAAGATAAAGATAAAGAAGGTGATGAAGAAATAGAGGAATATGTCAAGGAGGAAACTGATAAACAAGATGAGGATATGGAGGGAGAAGAAGAGGGGAACGGCACAGATAAAAAGGGAAATGGAAAAGAGGAGGCAGAAGACAAGAAGGAGTCACCTAGGGTGTCTTCAGAACCCACTAAAAGTGAGTTAGTATATGCCCTCACTGCCCTTAGCACCCCTATCAAACAAAAAGACAAAAGACAGAGGCAAACCCCCTTATACTTCAGAATAAGGAAAAGTACAAGGATAAGGCAGGGAAAACCCTAAAATACATCCAAGGTTCCCATTGTTATTGAGGACTCACCTAAACAATAGGAGAAGATGGATCCTCTTATAAAAAATCAAGAAGAAGGATCCTCAGCACAAACCTCCTCTAAGTCTCCTATCACCTATGTGAGAAGGCCTGTGACCAGATCTACCTCATCCAAAGGAAACGACATCCTATAGGATACACAGTAGGACCTACAGGAAGCAAAGGTAACCCTATAGGAAACTCAAAAATTGGATGAGGAAGGAAGTAAGAAGCCAGAAACAAAGAGAGAAGATCTAGAGCTAAGGGAAACTAGTCCTCAACATAACCTTGACTCCTACTACAGATTTATTAAGGGGGTCAGGGTCATTCCACAAAAATTTTCAATTCCATTATTCTTTGAGCTTGAGAAAGAAAGATCCAGAACTCATAGATGGATGAAAATTTCCAAGTCTAAGGGAGTGGAGGACATTGGTCACATGTAGGAGAAGCTCAAAGAGATGGGAAGGGAACTAAGTAGATTGAGGGACAGAGAGTCCATAATGAAAAATGAGTTGGAGGCAGAAAATGCATGGTTGAAAGGACAACTACAAAAAAGAGAGAATCAATTGGCATCCATGGTCAATCTATCTTTGGAAGAAATCTAATGTAGGATGCCAGCTAAGTCCATTTCACTCTACTTTAAGAAACAGTGGCTGCAATTCCAAATAAAGACCCTATCACAGAGAGGCACTATGCCTTTCCAGGATTATAGACAGTTCATTGATCTTTTTTATTAAAGAACTTTGGATGATAGGGATAACATGTTTGAGTTCTACTTGCATAACATGGCTTTGACATATTTGAATGTATGGGACCCTAATGCAAAGCTAGGGGATTTACAGTTGATGGCTTTGGCATCATGTATGAACCATGAGGAAGCAATGGCTGTAGAAATGAAGAGGATATTAGTAAGGGAACAAACAATTCCTCTTATGATCAGAGTTGAGCAGTCCAATCCAATGGCTCTCATCAGTACACATAATTTAATTATAAATGATCCTCAACTTGCACCTAGGTATCTTGCTGCCCAAGAGAGATAAATTACACATTTTGAGGACATGTTCAGTTTGTTAAGGGATGACAACATGAAAGCTTGCCTAAGGAGATGGAATACTTTTCCTACCATTTGAACATCAGAGAGTACCACTCTCCTCAAAGGATGAGAGAAGCACTGAACAAGACACCCATGTACAAGAAATCCATCCAAAGGCTCAAAGTCAATTGGATTGGCTTGAGACTCAGTCCACCATTGCTCTTGGGAATGTTAGAAGGAAGGAAGGAAGAAAGAAGAAGAATGAAAACAGTGGGAGGACGTAGAAAAGAAGGTAGGATTATATGCACAATGTTAGTTCCAGTCTTTGTAGCCTGTCACCAGGGATCAAAATGGGATCTTACTATGTCTAGTTTTCAGAGATGTTTTGCACATGATATTCTATGCAAATCATATCCTAAGCATGTTCATCAGAAGCATCTCGAAAAAATATTTCCAATGGTATATCGCACTACGAAAACCAGCTCCCGGGTCAGAAGATATGAGCGAAATGAATAATTGATTCTTGGTTATGCATGTTTTGAGGTCATTTGCTACACACAAGGACAAGTTTACTACAAAATCACTTTATGAAGTAATGGAAATGAATTTTACAAAAGTGAAAGAGGTTTTTGTCAATAACATCCCTAATAACAAAAACCTCCTTCAGTTTATGCACAGGGGTTACTATGTGGTATATATGCAATGATATTTGAAGCCTACATTAAAACAAAACAAATTTTTCATTTGTTTTACTATTTTAGTCATTGTAGTGCAGTGCCATTTTACAATAGATGGAAAGTAATTTTCAGAAACACAAGGAGGTTTTTGTCAACCACAAGCCATATAACAAAAACCTCTTTCATTTTATTCACAGGTGTTGCGAATTGGAATATTTGACTAGATATTTACAGCATCTTTTCACAGATTTAAATATTTAACACTAAAAAACTCAATTCTAGTAATGTCCTTGTAATAAAAGATTTCCAATTTTAATGAAATATGTGTTATTTAATGATTTCCTGTTTTAGAGATTATTTTGTGGCACTGGTTCTAAGCAACTAGAAATGAATTTCCCAAATTTGAGAGAGGTTTTTCTCAAAAATGACCTTATCTACAAAAACCTCTTTCATTTTTGTAACAGGTGTTATGGTTCAAGAGATATGAGTTCATCTTTGACCCTTATTTTCATAAATTCGGTCCAAATTTAATGTAACTGTTTCTATCTTTAGGGAGATGGTTGAGCTCAACTCCCTTAGTACAGGGATGAGCTAATTGTATATATTTTATGAATTTCAAAGTATAAAAGGTTTGAATTTTTCAGCAAAGGAAGGCTGCTATTGGATTGTGTAAAGCCTAAACTTTTTTGAATATTATTTTTAATGGAGCAGTTTCTGCCCTTTAGATTTGGGATCCATCACGATGTTTAATGTGCAGCAAGTTTTTCTTGTAAATTCATTTCCATGCTTTGTTTTTTCTACTAATTTTGTTACAACATTCTCTAAGGGAAGCGTTAGGAATCCATCCATGCACGATGCTCCTTTCACAATGACTATGTTTTTTAATGTAGTGGTTATCTTTTCAGAATCCATCCTCTGTTAGATGCTCTGTTGAATAACCTGGTGTTTCTTTTTCTTCTAACACTGCCACTGTAGATCCATCCCCTGATTGATGCATGTAGGGTAGCGAGCTTTCTCCTCTTTCCCTCTCTCATTTACATCTTTTATCTGGCTGAACATTGCACTTATTTTTCCCCAAGTTTGTTGGCAGAAACTAGCCTCAATTCCATAGCCCAAAGATCCCTTCTCCTGTTGTTTTTCACCCACATCTTTCAATCAAATCCCCATACTTCATAGCTAGCCTAAGATTCACTTATTGTAGCCACGTTTTGTTGGCAAAGAGAGATCCCTCTCTGGTCTGGCAAGGCTAGATGCCAGATCGAAAGCTTGGTCTTTGGTTACCTCAGAGTTGCCTCTTCTCAACCTTGAGGTTCATTCTGAGTGCTAACATATTGGCACCGTTGTCGAGGAATGAGGTGACAGATCTTCTCCGGGAAAGATCGTTCAAGTTGCAGATCTAGTTACTGATGATGGACAGTGATGAGACACATATGAAGGCTAAAACATTCACCTGGCGACTCTAACTCAATCTAGAGATTCCATCACTCATTGATCCATTCATGCACTAAAACAAGATGGTAGGGTATGCAGCAAACCCTGTTTTTTGTGAAGTTTTAAAAGAAGCTAGAGATCATTTAGTGGATATTGAAATAGATGAGGTATTTTTCATTACCGTGCTTCAATGTTTGAGATCTATGAAGTTTCCTCTTATCGGTAAAACTGGTTTCTTTGAGTTAGTAATTGAAAATTTTGAGAAGGAAATTGAGTATATAGATGTTCAAATTAAGTCATATGAATTACGAGATCCCAAAAGGTTCTTGGAAACTCTCTCTCATTCAAAACAAGAAACAATAGAACTGCACGTGGATGTTTGCATTAACAGTTTGCAGTTGGAAGCATATGTCGAGGAGTTAGGGCAGAAGAAATGGTCTACTTTCTATGATCCTGTTGTTGCACATATGGAGTATTTTTCCAGTTTGAATAACAAACCAGATTATCTTTTACACAACTAGACTTATTTTGTGCATGTATGGCTATCAGCATTTCCAATTGTGTCCCGGTTCAAGCACTCCTTAGCATCATTGTTGCCACAGTTGCTTGATTGGTTAATTTGACATTACAACATCACTTGATCTAGTGATTTGCAGCAAAGTA
Source organism: Pinus taeda (assembly GCA_000404065.3). Taxonomy (NCBI): domain Eukaryota; kingdom Viridiplantae; phylum Streptophyta; class Pinopsida; order Pinales; family Pinaceae; genus Pinus; species Pinus taeda. Next base: position 1,579 of record APFE030968108.1, on the reverse strand, counting down.
GGGTAGGGTTGTACATAAATAAGTTTCCCAAAGAAACATTTCAGTTTTCAGTATTTGTTTATGTACATATTGCAGTATGTATATGTTTTTGGATTGGTATGAGTTTTTTTGGGTTTACAATTGTTTGTGACCATATTTCCCAATGGATGAGGCACTTGGTATATGGTGTTCTTGACACCTCCAAGGAGTTGTCATCCCCAATAAGGCCAATGTTAGTTCTAGACTTCACAGCCTGTCACCAGGGATCAAAACGGGCTCTTACTATGTCTGGTTTTCATAGATGTTTTGCACATGATCTTCAGTGTAAATCATATCCTAACTATGTTCATAAGAAGAAACTCGAAAAAAAAATTCCAACGGTATATCACACTGTTGGGTCCCTATAATACTAGTGATTACCCCTTTACTATTGTAGTTATACCCCTTATTAATATTGTTGTGCCCCTATTGTCCCCATATTGTTATTACTGTGCCCCATAGAATCCCTTTATTGTTATTTTTTTGGCTTTATATTATTATTGTTAGGTCGGCTGGTTTATATTGTGACTCCTTAGACTCCTATATATAGAAAGGAGGTTTTGTCATTGGAATCATCCAAGAATTTTTCATTTATGTAATGTAAACGAGGTTGCCCCCTCGAAGAGGCTGAATTCTAAGGCGTTGATCTATATTTTCTATCTTTTCTTGAGCTGGTTTCTCAACATTTGGTATCAGAGCTTTGGATTCTAGGGTTTCGCTGCTCCAAACAGGTCATCGTGGAATTTTCACTATAACTTTTTTTTCTGTGACGTTTCAGAAGTAGCAAAAAAAACCCATTTGAGAATAAATCGTGCTAAACCTTGGGTCCGAATTTCAGAGATTTTTGCACGATATTTGCGGAGATATGATATGAGGAAGTTGGTCTTTTTGCAGACTCCTGAATTACATTCAAAACAGGTGACCTGGGGAAAATTTTCATAACTCTCTCTCTGAGCATCGGATTGAAATTTCGTAAGAAGGTACAGAACGAGGACAGACTGTAGTTTCTTGTGTGCATTTTTAAGATCCAAAGGTCGAAACAATGACTCGTGGCATGTCGTGCAAGTTCGCTCTACTGAACTAGTCTATAATCAAGTCACTGTGGGAGATTTCACATAACTC
>APFE030968103.1:111670-149958 GCA_000404065.3 Pinus taeda | reverse complement strand
GGGTCATTTGTAGGATGACCATTCATGAGAGAAGCTTATGTAAATTTTCTTTCTTTTATTAATAAATTGCCTGAAGTGGCTACGTTGGCTCAGGCCGTGGACTGTTTCACTCTTTGAGGGTTTTAACCACATCAAGAACACTGGTGTATTGATCTGTGATCTGTTTGCGAGCGGTTTCCTTTGGTGTTCTATCTGAGGAACTTACCCTATAAATTGGTACATGGTATCAGAGCCATTTGAGGGCTGTATCCATTGGTGATCGAAATCCAAAGACAGTAGAACTGCATCTAACTGCCATTTCTTAGATATACTATTTCTGACTGCTTTCGGGCCGAGAGGAATGTTCTATTGTGTCAAGAGCACTTGTTCCAGTGAGAAACCCCTTTTGTTTCATGCGAAAAGGTTTCTAGTAGCCCTAAGTACTTCATTTTTAAGATATGGAGGTATAAAGTCTTTATTTGCAGTTCTAGTTATTCATCTCTATGTTTATTTCAGTTTATTTAGCTCTCTATTTTTTATTACTGGATCTATACATTTCATTTTTGCGTATGCTCTTTGCCCCGCGACTTTGTGTGATCTGGGAAAATCAGAAATAGAAAGGAAGGATTTTTCTCATGCGTATGCTCTTTTTCGCCACGCCTTAGTGTGATCTTGGAAAAGCAAAAACATTGAGGAAAATATTCAGTTTTTGGCAAAAGCTAACTTCAAGCCATAAGGTTTGATTTTTTTTGCATGTCCGTGTTGGGTTGAGCGGTTTTTTGTTTTGTAGGCAAAAAATGAGCCTTTTCAAGTAAGCATGCACCCCAAAGCTTCAATGACTAAAAAAAATCTCTTCCTCTTTTCCAAAAATTACTAACCTTTTAAGCTAGCTCACTTGGTTCAAAGTTACTTTATGAGAATAAAGGTCTTGGGTTCAAGTCTTTCTTTTTGTTGAGTTATGTTTTCAAAAAGCACGTGTAACTTATGTTTTAAAACTAATTTATGTAAAAGTCTTCTCACCCATTATAAAAAGTGAGTCACTTATAATTCTAAAGTCTCTTTATATTTTATTTAAGTTACAATTTAGTGGGTAGCTCATAAAGTACCATTGTAAAAGTGACTTTCACTTATTTATAAAAGTGGGTCACATAAAATCCTTTTTTAAAGTGATTTAATTAGATTAAGTTTAGAAAGGGGGGCAAGGGATTTTTTTTAAATATAACATTATCATTCACTTCCACACATTCACACACTTCGTCGGCACCTTCAACAACTTTTCTTCAAAAAGTCATAACTTCTTTATATGGAAGCTATTTTCAGAGCCGTTTTTTTGAATCAGCCTAATTTTTCGAGATATTTCCATTGGAACACTTAGTTTCAGAATATATAGCTTTAGTTTCTGTTAAAATGGAAAGTCTATGCCAAGTTATTCTTGACAACACCAACTACTTCCAATGGTGGTCCTACATTGTGGATTTACTTAGAAGTAAAGGTATTTACAGAATAGCCTCAGGCCAAGAAACTAAACCTAAAGATGAAGATGAGGCAACCAAATGGGAAAATAGGCAATATCAAGCACGTGGGTCGATAGGGATGTCTATTTCTCTAGACCTTAGATTCCATATTACAGAAATTGATACCCCTAATGAAGCAATGAAACAACTCACTAAAGTTTTTGGAATTAGAAATGAAATTAGAGCCCATCAACTCGAGAATGAGTTGCTTACGTTGGACCCCAATAATTTTTCTTCCATTGAAGATTTTTTTGTCCAATTTCAAGACCCTTAGACTTATCTTGGAAGGTGTTAAAGTTAAGAACGAAGATGGTAGCCTTATCTATTCATTCCTACTAAGTTGGGACCAACCTACTCTATGTTTGTTTCCACCTTCCATTCTACTAGAGAAGCCTTTATTGCTCAAGGACAAGACTACAAGTCCCCCTCTTTTTATGCCTTTTGTGATTATTTAATACGAGAACAAGAAAAAATCTTACATCTTGGTCTTCTTAATCTTGGAAACTCTTCTAAGAAATACTTAGCCGCCCAACAACAACCAAATTCAAAGAATCCTAAGAAGTAGTATTCTAAAAAGAATGGTCCTAAACTAAACAAGGGTCCTAAGCAATTTTAGTCTTAAAATGAAAAATCAATTCAACAAAATGATAAGGCAAATAAAAACAAAGGGAAGAAGACTGATAGAGATTGCAACTTTTGTAATCAAGATAGCCACTTAGAATCCAAATGCTTTAAAAAGATGGAAGCATTGGAAGCAACAATGAAGAAGCATAACATCCATTTGGAGAACTCTTCAACTTCAACTTCCTCTTCAGGAATATCACTTTCTGCATTTGGTTGTCAAGCATCTCGGTCTGGTTATGCACTAAATGTATCTTCTTCTTCTCATTCTCATGAGTGGCTCATTTATTTTGGAGCTTCTTATCAAATGGCCAAAACAAAGCCATGTTTTCTTCTTTAAATGATTGTAACACTAAAAATATATATGTTGGTGATGATAGATCTCTTAGTGTTGTAGGGACCATAACTATTCATTTAGACAATGGTCAATTTAATGATGTATTACGTATTCCAACCTTATCATGAAACCTTCTATCTGTATATCAGATAACTCATTCAAGTGAAGGTAAAATCGTTGAATTTTCACCTCACGATGTTGTAATTAAGGACCTAAGAGATCCTAGACATATTTTAGCTACTGGCATTGCTGATGATTCTTCAAGGTTGTATAAGTTTAACAACTTTCAGTCATCAACTCTTCCCTTTGTATTTGTCGCTCATAATGATGAAGTGAGCAAACTTTGGCATGAGCGATTTGGTCACTTAAACTCTCATTCCCTTCAAAATATATGTAAAGAAAATATGGTGACAAGTCTTCCTTAGGTATCTTGCAGAAATGTTGTTTGTTCTGGATGTGTGCTTGGAAAACATCAACGATATATTTTTGAAAAGCGTGCCTCTTGGCATGCCTCAACCCCTTTACAACTTGTGCATAGTGAATTATGTGGTCCACTTCCAGTTGTTTCATTCTCTTGCTACAAGTATTTCTTAACTTTCATTGATGCTTTCTCGAGATGCACATGGGTATACTTCTTAAAACTCAAGAGTGAAGTATTTAACATGTTCTTGGTCTTTAAGGCATTTGTTGAGAAAAAATATGGACATCAAATTCTTAAGCTAAGATCTAATAATGGCGAAGAATATCTTAACAACAAACTCATCAAATTTTGCAGTGAGCAAGGAATTCAAATGAAACATACTATTCCATATACTCCACAAAAATATGGTGTAGCTAAAAGGAAGAATCACACCTTAAAGGAAATGGCTAATTGTATGCTTCAATCTAAAGGACTTAGTCTTAATTTTTGGGCAAATGCAATTAACTGTACAAATTACATAGTAAATCACACTCCTACTAAGGTTTTAAAGAATATCACTCCAGAAGAAGCATGGAGCTCAACTAAACTAAATGTAAGTCACTTTCATGTTTTTGGAAATGAACCATGGGCCCATATTCCAGATGAGAAACATAAAGATTTAGAACCTAAGAGTGAAAATTGTATTTTTGTTGAATATTCTGAAGATGTCAAAGGATATAAACTTATTCCACTTAAGTCTAAAAATGTTATCATTAGAAGAGATGTAAAATTTGCTGAAAATATATCGGCCTATGAGCCTAGTTCGGCGGATGTGCCACCTCTTTCTATCCCTTCTACTTCTGAAAACATTTCTTCTTCAGATGATGATAGCGAGGATGACAATCCTCCCCCACCTTCTCAGGATCCTCGTCCATCTCCTCAGCTTCCAAAATGGGTCCGTGATACTCGGGATGCAATAGGTGCTCTTGTAGGTGATCCTACAGATCAATGATGTACACGTTATCAATTAGATAGAGCCTCATCTTTACTGGCTCAAGATTCAACGAATCATGATCCTAACACCTTTGCAGAAGCTTCAGGACATCTAGATTGGGACACAACTATGAATGAAGAATATTGTTCATTACTTGCAAATGATACATGTGATCACGTTTCTCTTCAAAAGGGACGAAATTTTTTAGATGCAAATGGGTTTACAGAAGCAAGTTTGGACCAGATGGAAAATTTGATAAACATAAAGCTCGTCTTGTTGCTAAGAGTTTTTCACAAGTTGAAGGCATTGACTATACTGAAACATTCTCCCCTACCAAAATTAGCTCTATCTGCCTTGTCCTTTCCCTTGCTACTTCTTTCAAATGGGAAGTCCATGAGATGGATGTCAAATCTGCCTTCTTGCATGGGGAATTTCATGAATAAATATATATGGAACGACCTCCTAGCTTTATACAAATAGACTTCGGCCTTGTATGTTGGCTTAAGAAATCCCTTATGGTCTCAAGAAAACCCCTAGGGCTTGGTATGCCAAAATGAATAGCTTTCTTTTAGATACTGGCTTTTCTAGGTGTCATTCTGACAATATTGTCTACACCAAGAAAGTGGGTAAGTCTCTTATCATTCATGTTCTTTATGTTTATTATCTTATCCTTACTGGTAGTGATACCAACCTTATAAACCATGTGAAGTACAGCCCTAAAAATCAATTTGAGATGACAAAATTAGGACACTTGCATTATTTTCTTGGTCTTTAAGTCTTGAAATCCAAGAAAGGTATTTCCCTTTCCCAGTCCAAGTATGCCTGTGATCTTCTATTCCAATTTCACATGGAAGACTGTAAGCCAGCCCCTTCTCCCTTTCATTCTGGAGCCAAACTTTTAGTCACTTCTACTTCCCCTAAAGTTGATGCTACCTTATACTATTAGCTTGTAGGAAAACTTTTGTATCTGACCCATACCCATCCTGAAATTTCCTTTGTTGTTGGCCTTATTTCTAGGTTTATGCAAAACCCACATGAAAGTCATTGGAAAGAAGCTAAAAGAATACTTCATTATGTTCGCAGTACAGTTCAGTTTGGGATTCATTACAGTGCAAAAGCATCTCCTCTATTGGTTGGTTTCACTGATTCTGATTGGGTTGGTGACCTTGATGTTCAGAAGTCTACTGCAGGTTATGTCTTCACTCTTGGTTCTGGACCTATTACACAAGCTTGCAAGAAACAAAGTTCCATTTCTCTTTCTTCAGCAGAAGAAAAATATTGTGGCACCATAGAAGCTAGTAAGGAAGCCATGTGGCTTCGTCAGATCCTGTCAGAGTTTGGCTTTCAACAACAGCATCCGACTACAGTTTGGTGTGATAATCAAAGTGCCATTCCACTATGCAAAGATCCAGTCCAACATCAATGCAACAAACACATTGAACTACATATGCACTTCATCAGAAAGCTCATTCATGACCATATTCTTGAAGTGCAATATTTTACAACCAATGATCAAGTTGCAGACATATTTACAAAGAATCTCACAGAGGCAAAGTTTACTAAACTTTGATTTATGGTTGGAGTTTAAGAAGTTGTCACTAAGGGGGGATAGGCTCTAATGCCTCCTTCCTTCTCCTGTTGTGTCATATTTGTACATCCTTCAATCCTATCCCAAGTTGTTCTTAAGGGGGGATGTTAGGATATTCCGACACATTAGGACTAGTTAAGTATACTTTGGTCTAGTGCTAGAGTGAGGTAAAGTGTGTTTCTTACTATGTACTTTTGTAACTACAATTCGACGGTCACGATATGTTCTAGACATGAAGTGATCGCATGGTTCATTATTTCCTCATGGTTATTACGGGACACTTGGAGTCCATGGGATTAACACCCCGATTGGTCCATGTATCTATTTAAAAGCATGGAGGTGCATTTGATTAGGGTGACCATCATGAGAGAAGCTTGTAAATTTTCTTTCTTTATTAATAAATTGCCTGAAGTGGCCACGTTGGCTCAGGCCATGGACTATTTCCCTCTTTGAGGGTTTTAACCACGTCAAGAATATTGGTGTATTGATCTGTGATCTGTTTGTGAGCAGTGTCCTTTGGTGTTCTATCTGAGGAACTAAACCTGTAAATTCCTACAGATTAAAAGCAGACATGGAAGGTTTGACAAAGTTGTTACAGGAAATGCTTCCTAATGGAAAAAATTTATTCCATGAAACTCATGATGAGGATAAAAGGAATATGAATTATGATTTTAGAGACTCGAATGTGGGGCTTAAGAACTACCAAATTTCAAATATCTATATGAGGAAGTTTGATGGCAAGCATCCAATAACATGGATACTACAAATGGAGCAATATTTTGATCTGCATGATGTGAAACACACACAAAAGGTATGCATTGCATCTTTATATTCAGAATCAAATAAATTTTTATGGTATTGATGGCTTTTTTTTATCGTAAACCACTTATCACTTGGTCAATTTTTATGGAGGAAATGATAGCATATTGTGAGGATACAAAGAGAAACACCTTCTTTAGCCAATTGATAAATCTCAAACAAAAGGGTTCAATGGCGGAGGGCATTGAGGACTTCCAGAAATTGAATATCAGGGTAACTAATATTCTAGAGGAGCATATGATTGATGTCTTCATAGGGACTTTGAAGGATAACATCCAACATGAGGTTCGCCTTTAGGAACCTGATTCATTGGAGAAAGAATTTAGGGTGACAAGAAAAGTTGAAAGTAAATTATGGCAACAAGGATGTCTACCACTCATAACAATAAAGATGGAAGTGTTTATGCTCCTAGCCTTTCACAACCTACAAGGTTGATGCCACAAAAATTGGAGGAAAAAAGAGCAAAATATATTTTTTATGGTTGCGATAGAAATTACACTAGAGGTATATTTTGAGAAGAAATTGTTCTAGTTAGATTGATTAAGGTAGTACCATAAATTTTATTCATCGTAAGATAGCCAAGGAATTGAATTGCTTCCTATATGTAGCAACAGAGTGCCAAGTGATGGTTGCAAATGGAGGAACTATAAATGTCTCTGGAAAGTGCCATAATATCAAGCTAACCATGGGGGAATATGTATTGAATATTCCAATGCTTTCCATTCCAATGGGTTGTGTTGATTTTGTACTAGAATTCCAATGGTTACAATCTTTGGGGATGATAGCTTTTAATTTTCAAGAACTTTCTTGAAATTTTAGGAAGGAAAGGAAGTTGAATTATGGGGTATTACAAGGAAACCAAGAAATTTAATCAACTTTAATGGCATGATAAAACTTTCGAGGAAATAACATTGGGGTGTAATTGCACAATTATGCTCACTAGAGGTTCAAACATTGAAATAATCTATTTCTCTAGATCTCCAAAATGTATCGGACAATCATCCCAAAGTATTTGAGACTCCCAAAGGCCTCCCACCTATTTGTGATCACGATCATGCTATTCATTTTATTCTAGGAAGTGTTCCTCCAAACATCAGACCTTAGATATATCCCTATGCCCAAAAGAGTGAAATTGAATGTATGGTTGCATAAATACTAGAGCATGGTGTAATTCAACCTAGTCAAAGTTCTTTCTATGCTACAATAGTATTGGTGCATAAGAAGAATGGATCATTGTGTATGTGTTCATATTATAGGGAGATCAACAAGCTCACTGCTAAAGATAAATTTCCTATTCCCGTCATTCATGAATTTTTGGATGAATTACATGGAGAAATTTCTTCACCAAGTTGGTCCTTCGTTCAAGATATCATCAAGTTAGAATGAAGAATGGAGACATTCTGAAAACAACATTCATAACTCATGGATGCCTTTAAGAATTTTTTGTCATGCCTTTTGGACTTACTAATGCACCTTCCACATTTCAAGGTTTGATGAATTCCATTTTCAAACCCTTCCTTAGAAAATTTGTGTTAGTATTTTTTGACGATATAATAATCTACAACAAGTCTTGGAAGGATCATGTTCAACATGTTGACATGGTGATCAAACTATTGGAGGATAAATAATTATATGCAAAAGCCTCCAAATTTTTATTTGGAGCACAAGATGTGGAATATTTGGGTCATATTGTATCTCATTAGGGTGTTAAGGTAGACCCTAAAAAAATGAAATCCATTAAGGAATGGAAAATCCCCATAACCATAAAGCATCTTTGAGGATTCCATAGGTTGATAAGGTATTATTTCAAGTTTGTTAAGAATTATGGGAGAATAGAAACACCTCTAACAACATTACTGAAGAAAGATGCATTTTCTTGGACTCCAGAAGCAACTAAGGTCTTTAAACATATTCAAGAGGCAATGTGCCAAGAATCATCTTAGCTACACTGGAATTCACAAAAAACTTTATTGTTGAATGTGATGCCTCAGAAAATTGAATTGGTGTTGTTTTAATCCAAGAAGGAAGACACATTGCTTTTGAAAGTTGCCTAATCAAAGCAAAGTATTTACACAAACCTATTTATGAGAAGGAAATGTTGGAAATGCTACATGCACTAAAGCAATGGCTACCTTACCTAACTGGAAGACACTTCAACGTAACTGATAGTCTTAAATACCTTTTGGAGAAAACATTATCTTCATAAGAGAAACAAAAATGGGTCACAAAGATGTTGGGTAATGACTTTGAAATCATCTACAAAAAGGAGAAGCAAAATGTTGTTGCATATGCACTCTCAAGAAATGATGAAGATGTGGAAGCATTGATTTGTTCCATTTCTATTATCCAACCTGATTGGATAACATAATCGAGGGATCAATGGAAGAATAACAAAGATGTGTGGAAACTCATTCAAAGCTTGCGACAAGATCCTAGTATATATGATACATTTAGCTGGAAAAATGATTATGGTACAAAGATCACTTATATCTTTGTAATAATTCCCAACTAGAGCAAAATATTCTTTTGGAATTGCACATCTCCCCCTTAGGAGGGCACTGAGTATTTTTAAAAACTTACCATAGGGTCAAGAAGGATTTTTTTGGGATGGCCTTAAATATGCTATTCAGAAGTTTGTGGTAGAATGTTTGGTTTGCCAACAAAAGAAAGTTGAGATAATTAAGACCTCGGGTCTGTTACCTTTATCCATTCCAAGTCAATGTTGGGAGGAGGTCTCAATTGATTTTATGATAGGTTTACCCAAGTCTGAAGGAAAGAGTGTCATCATGATGGTAGTTGATAGAATTATCAAGTATGCACACTTTTGTGCATTATCCCATCCTTTTAAAGCCATTATAGTTTTCACTGCATTTATGGAAACAATTCAAAAGCTACATGGAAGCCCAAAGATTATTGTAAGTGACAGAGATCCCATTTTCATTGGAAATTTTTGGACAAAATTATTTTCTTGTCTTGGTACTCAATTAGCTCATAGCTCATCTTATCATCTACAATCTAACGGACAAACTGAGATAGTGAACAAATGCTTGGAAGGATATCTTCGTTTCTTTGTATCTGATAAACAAACACAATGGGTCAAGTGGTTACCTCTAACTGAATGGTGATATAACACTTCATTCCAAACGACAGACAAAAATTACTCCATTTATGGCACTTTATGGATATCATCTACCATCCATCACATAATATTTAAGAGAAAATTCTAAGGTTAAGGTAGTGGGAGATCACATTGAGCATCAACAAGTTCTCCAACTCTTAAAGGATAACCTCCCTCTGGTGCAGAATCAAATGAAACAACATGCAAATAAACATCGCATTGAAATAAGTTTTGATGTAGGTGACTGGGTATTTTTAAAGTTACAACCATACAAACAAATGTCCCTCAAGCAAGCTAAGAAGGATAATAACTTATCACCCAAGTACTATGGTCCTTACAAGGTGTTGCAAAAGATTGGTACTGTGGCATACAAACTGGAGCTGCCTGCATTTTCCTGGGTACACCTAGTTTTCCATGTTTCATGCTTAAAGAAAGTTATTGGTGACAAGTTCCTAATTCAAATAGTGTTGTCAAAACTTGATGAAGAATGAAAAATCATATTTGAGACTGAAGCTGTCATGGAAACAAGAACTCAACAACTACATAATTGATTAATTTTGGAGTATCCCATTAAGTGGAAGAGCTTACCAGTTGAAGATTCACTATAGGAGGATGAGTATTTTATACAGAAGCATCCAGAACTACTCAAGCGTTGAGGGCAACACTTTTTTGAAGGAGAGGGGCATGTAAGGTCCCTATACTACTAATGGATTCCCCTTATTGTTATTTTTAGTGTAGCCCCTATTATTATTGTTGTGCCCCATAAAAGCCCATTATTGTTATTGTTGTGCCCTTACATTATTATTGTTATGTAGGTTATGATTATATTGTGACCCCTTAGACTCCTATATATACCAAGGAAGTATTATCATTTGTATCATCTAAGAATTGTTCATTTATGTGATGTAAATGAGGTTTCCCCCTCGAAGAGGCTATTTCCCAAGTCGTTCATCTATCTTTTCTTCTATTTTGTGAGCTGGTTGGGTAACAAATTTTCATATTTTTACTATTTATGCCTATTTTTTACCCACTTCTCTATAATTCTCTATTAGTTTTTAGTATTTTAACTCATGAAATTATATTTAAGCCCATGTTTAGTGATTTAATGACATTTTCAAGCTTTTAATAGATATTTATCACTTTGTGACATTCTCAACTCTATGTTACCACAATAATTCATCTATGGCAGAGGTATCATTTTCTTTATTGGAATATAAGTTAGATGCATAGTTTCATTCTGAATTTCAACCACTTTTATAGTACTTCACCATAGGATTAAACCCACTATTTTTCAACACTAACCCTTTCACTTTCTACTCATGTATCATAACTTAGTGGTATAGCCTTCCTTACATGGGCCTCTCAGTTAACTCCTTACTAGCCAATTGATGCCCATGATGTGTTTATTCTTTAGGTTTGAGAGTCCTCTTTACTCCCATCATGACTTTGCATTAAAGACACATACCCCTTCCTTTCCCTTATTCTAACTGATACCTTAGAGGCTCCCATATGTTAAGTTTTATTATTGCATTGCATTTTACCGCTTGTGATTTTGGCCTTATGCCATCTCTAGCTTGCTCTCTTATAATCAATTTTCCTACGCCTTTTTTGAAAGTTCAAGCCTTGTGTTTGTTTCCTTTATGACTTGGTACCCTTATCCATAGAGGTAACTATTGAAAAATGTAACTAGGTGCGGTCTTCATTTAATTTTTTTGAGTCATCATGAAATGTACTTGTCAAAAGAATAAAGAAAATATTTTTTATTATTGTATCAAAGACTGATTAAAGCATGGGTTTCATTCTTGGGTCATCATTATATTAGTTAAAGTCCCCATTGTGGACTCTTAGGATTAATATTGAGTTTATAGAGTCATTATATATTCAAAGAGACCCTTCTTGGAATTTTGAATTATGTAAAAAGATTTAGTATTGAGTCAAATATGATTTATGTATCCTCCACATCAAGTCAGCCTAGAAGAAATCAAGTCAACCTAAGGACACCTATTCGACCTCCCTTGAAACCTATAAATAGAAAAAAGTCGAATTCATTTGGAGTATCTCATCTCACAAAAGTTCAATATCTCTAAGGAAGCCGAAGAAGTGCGAAGCAGGTCTATGGAAGCTAAAGGAAGTGTGAGTTGGGTGGAGTCTAAGGAGAAGAAGAAAAACTGAATTTTGGTGCCTCTCTCTCTTTGTTTTGTGCCCTAGTTTGGGAGATCGAAATCTTCCAAGTTTCGCTGATGCCGGAAGCTACCTGATGTCGAAAGAAGCCACATAGTCAAAGTTGCTGGAAGAGAGGTCGAAGATCTAGGAGGTTGACTTTGTGTAGAGGGAAGGTTTGGTATTTGTCTAGGGTGAAGAGTCTCAAAGAATACTATTGAAAGGAAGAAAATTTTGACTGGGTTTTCCCCCCGAGGGGGATTTTTCCCTGGCATAGTGCCTACACCATGTGTCTCTTGTTTTGTGATCTTCATACAAACATAATATGGTAATTTCTTGATGAAAGATAAGATAATAAAGAAGTAAAAGAATCCAACAATACTCACAAATAATTATCAATAAAGGAGAATCAAACCCTAATATATTTACATTGATTTTCCAACATGGTATCAGAGCTAAGGCCAAGAAAATTTTAATATCACTTTGTTGGCATGGATTCTCCCTCTTCGATGAATTACATAATAATGGGTATCAAAACTATTGGAAGTTGGATCAAGAAGGTCATCCATTACTTATTAAACAAGGTCAAGAGTCAAGGATTCTTGGCTGATCTTACAGGTTCTCTTAATGATGACAATGCATGGATTATTGATAATGAAGCATAAAGACACATGACAAGAGAAAGTAAACAAATTCATATACTATCAAAGGAACCATATTCTCACGTGGTAGAATTGGGTGAAAAAAAAAGATATGTTGTTAAAGGCCCGAGATTAACATCGTTGAAGCTGGAAAATGGATCGAAGTTGCATCTCAACACCATTCTATATGTTCCAGGTTTGAAAAAGAATTTTCTTTCTATTTCTTACTTAGAATATAAAGGGGAAAGAGTTGCTTTTGTTGATGGAAAATTATTGGTTTCAGGAAAATACTCTAGCATTGATAAAGCTAGTGTTATTGGAGTTCGTGAAGGAAGCCTTTATAGAGTCATTACACCACCTCCTCAATCTTTGGTTCACATGGAAATAAGTCCCATTGAAATATGGCATAGGAGGTGTTGAAAATAGCAACAAGAAATGATAAAAGTAGAATCCAGAATATTCCAATTTTAATTTGTTCTTGAATTAAAATTTGAATTTAGTCTCACCAGCTGCTTGGAATTAATTAATTAATTCATTATGGATTAATTAGTTGGAGAAATTCAAGTTAGAAGTCTTTCTGAGTCATGCAACAATTATCCCTTAAATTAAGGAGATTATCCCTTAATTAAGGAGATAAGATTGAGTTATATTTGAGTTGTAATTAGTTAGCTCAGTTTACTAAGTTAAGTCCAGTTAAATTAGTTCCAAACTATTTGCGGAACTAATTATGAGTTATCATTCAGTTGATGCATGCATGCACTCAACCAGTGTACTCTAGATAACTGAAGATTCCCTCATAAGAAACTCATGCATGTCTATTCAGAGAAAGATCCAGTTGAGCTAAATGTCAAGGATAGGTTACTATCAATTACATGTGTTTTTCTATAAAGGAAACTCATCCATGAAGTCAAGGTAATGTTCCTTGAGGATTGCACAGTTTTGATAGTGTGTTAGAGCAGTGTTACACTGGGCGAAGGAGATCATCCCAGAGGTAACCGCACAAGGAAATAAGAGCTTAGAGGGTAGAGGAGAAGGCTTGTGAGAAGCCAGGTTTGCCTGTGAGCATCTAAGAGGATTGTACTGAGAGCTGTGAGAGCTAAGGCTTTGTATAATTCTAATGTATTTCCACCTTGTATGATAATATAGATAGTGTGGTTTTTAGCTGAGGCTTTCCCTTGAGTATTTTTTGTGTTTCATGTGCATTGATTCTTCTTCTTCTGGTTATATGTGTTCAACTCTGATTTAGCTCGATCTTTAAGCTTCCGCAAGTTTGATAATATAAGTAGATTATAATATTTTGCTTTGGTATATTGCATTATCAAGTTAATCTATAGTTAGATTTTCTACATAGATCTCAGAGGTAGATTTGTAGAGAATTTATAGGAAATTCTACATGGTATCAGAGCCTAGTTTATTATAGCAATGAATAGTATAGGGAGAAGAAAATTCAAAGTTTGAAGTTTAGGGTTGCAGGTGCAAATCGAATTCTTATCATACTTCAAGGTTGGCCAATAGTGTTCTATGGCTTGAGACTCATGCCTTGGAAGGCAGCTCAAATTACATAGCATGGAAAGATCGCATGGAGGCTGTATTAGAAGGCAATGGCTTGAAGGATTTCATTGATTAAGAAATCCCAAAGCCAGGTTCAACTAATGCACAAGAGTTGGCTGAGTGGAAGAAGTGTTTGGCGAGGGTGAGATGGATCATCCTTGAGTGATTTCAAGACCATATTGTCTTGAGTCTCCAAGGGAAGGATACTCCATATTCAATATGGAAGACATTGAAGGACCTCTACCAGAATAGTAGCAACCAGAGGAAATTGGTGATCAAGGATAAGCTTCAAAGAATCAAGATGGAGAACGACGATACTATTTCCACATATCTAAACAAGCTCACCACCTGTAGAGATAAGCTTGGATGTTTGGGAATAACTACTACTGATGATGATATCGTGAGCCTCTCTCTCCTTGGCCTTCCAAAGAGCTGAAATAACTACCAAGAATTTGTGAATGGAAGGGATAAACTGCCAGATTAGGAACGACTATGGCCTGATCTCATGCATGAGGAGATCAGGAGGAGAACTCGAGATGGTTCATCATCCAAGGATGATGATACAGAAAATATGGCCATAGCGAGTAAGGCAAGGAAAGGGAAGGGGTAGGATTCTCATTCCAAATCGAATTCTTCTCATGGAGGGAAGAAGGTTGACAAGTCTAAAGTGAGATGCTTTAATTGTCACGAGATGGGTCATTATGCAACTAATTGCCCATCGAAGAAGTCCAAGAAGGGATCCTTAGAAGGATCGAAAGGTGAGGCATTAGCCTCTTAGTTTGAAATGGACTTCACCCTCATCACATGCATGGTGTCATCGATGATGGGTTGTGGTTGGTATCGTGATAGTGGAGCCTCATTCCACATGACCGACAATAAAATTTTATTCAGTACCTTGGAGGAGAAAGACCTCAAGATGTGCATAGAGATGGGTGATGACAAAAGGTATAGTGTTTCAGGAGTGGGTACATTTGCTTTTCAGAGGGAGCATGGACCTCCTATCACCCTGATAGATGTGAAGTATGTGCCTGGAATGAAGAAGAACTTGGTATCGGTTGCGATGTTGGAGGACAAAGGATACAATGTTGTCTTCTGTAAGGGAAAGGTTTTCCTTAGACACATCACCACAAGACAGGTGAAACAGATTGGTTCATGAGTTAAGAACATGTATGCACTTGAGGTTTTATCTCATGGATCGTACCTTGCTATGATGCATCTATCATCCAAGTAGTGTGAGGAATCAATGGGATTGATGTAGTCAGAGATCAAAGTGACAGAGGCTAGAGTAGTCAGATACTGAAGAGCACATAGAAGGATTGGCAACAGTTCAGAAAGGATGAGTCAATAGAAGCACAAAGTTTTTCGGTTTACAGAGGTAATATAAGTCAGAGACTTGGATGACAGATGCATCATACTAATTTAGGTTGGATGTTTTTTGTTTTTTGTTTTTTGGAGTTGCTAGAGCAACAACACTAGAGAGAAGTGTTGCATACAGAACATTCCAAGGGTATCGGGATCTAGTTGAATTCCTTTCTTGTTGAGAGGGAGTGTTGAAAATAGAAACAAGAAATGATAAAAATAGAATCTAGAATATTCCAATTTTTAATTTGTCCTTGAAGTAAAATTGTGAATTAAAATTCAAATTTAATCTCACTAGCTGCTTGGAATTAATATTCATTAGATTAATTAGTTGGAGAAATTCAAGTTAGAAGTCTTTTTGCAGTCATGCAACAGTTATCCCTTAAATTAGGGAGATTATCCCTTAATTAAGGAGATAATATTGAGTTATATTTGAGTTGTAATTAGTTAGATCAGTTTACCGAGTTAAGTCCAGTTAAATTAGTTCCAAATTGTCTGAGGAAATAATTGTGAGTAATCAGTCAGTTGATGCATGCGTGCACTCAACCAGTGTACTCTAGATAACTAAAGATTCCCTCATCAGAAACTCATGCATGTCTATTCAGAGAAAGACCCAGTTGAGCTAAATGTCAAGGACGGGTTACTATCAGTTTCATGTGTTTTCCTATAAAGGAAACTCATCCATGCAGTCAAGGTAAGGTTCCTTGAGGATTGTACAGTTCTGACAGTGTGTTAGAGCAGTGTTACACTGGGTGAAGGAGATCACCCCAAAGGTAATTGTGCAAGGAAATAGGAGCTTGGAGGGCAAAGGAGAAGGCTTGTGAGAAGCCAGGTTTTCCTGTGAGGATCCAGGAGGATTGTACTGAGAGCTGGCTAGCTGTGAGAGCTAAGGATTTGTATAATTCTGATGTATTTCCACCTTTTATGATAATACAGATAGTGGGGTTTTTAGCTGAGCCTTTCCCCTGAGTATTTTCTATGTTTCACGTGCATTGATTCTTCTTCTTCTGGTTATATGTGTTCAGCTCTGATTTAGATCGATCTTTAATGTTCCAGAAGTTTGATAGTAGAAGTAGATTATAGTATTTTTCTTTGGCGTATTGCATTATCGAGTTAATCTACAGTCAAATTTTCTACATAGATCTCAGAGGTCTATTTGTAGAGAATTTGCAGGAAATTCTACAGGAGGTATGGTCATTTGCATTATAAGGCCATCCCTACTCTTAGTCAATTGGCTCATGGTATTCCCAATATGAATTCATCATGAAGATGTGTGCAAGGGATGACCTTTGAGAAAACATACAAGAAAACCATTTCCGAATAATGAAACTAGGTCTAAAGAGATATTAGACCTCATCCATTCTAATGTGTGTGGAACCATGTCTGACAAATCACTTGGATGTCATCTCTATTATGCGACATTCATTGATGACCATTATAGAAAGACATGGATCTACCTTCTCAAAACAAAAGATGAAGTATTTGATAAGTTTAAGGAGTTTAGGTCCGAAGTGGAAACCCTAATCTAAAGAAAGATAAAATTCTAAGGTCTAAC
The DNA here is from genome assembly GCA_000404065.3 of Pinus taeda. NCBI lineage: Eukaryota > Viridiplantae > Streptophyta > Pinopsida > Pinales > Pinaceae > Pinus > Pinus taeda. Next base: position 133,322 of record APFE030968103.1, on the reverse strand, counting down.
AATGGTGGGGAATACAATTCTAAGGAATTTATTGCATATTGTAAAGAAACATGTATTAAGAGGGAGCTCATTGTTCCCTATAATCCCAAACAAAATTGATTGGCCAAATGAAAGAATAGGTCAGTTGAAGAAGGAATTCAAACTATGCTCCTTGATCAAGACCTACCAAAATTCTTGTGGGGAGAAGCTGCAACAATGACAACCTTATACATTCAAACTATAAGTCCTGATAAGAGTCTTGATAATACTACACCCGTAGAAGTATTCATAGGAAAGAAGCTAAGTGTGGATCACCTCCAAATATTTGGAAGTCCAACATATATCCATGTTCCAAAGGAAAAGCGAAATGAATTGGACTTTACAAGTATCAAGGGAATATTCGTTGGATATAGTCTCTCCTTAAAAGCATATAGAATCTACATAAAGGAAGGAAGACAGATTGAAGTAAGTAGGGATGTCATATTCAATGAAAATCAAGCATACAAGAAATCAAAGGATATTCCTATTGATTATGATGATGAAGAAGTTCCCATGTTTGAAGAAGAAGAAGTTCATCATGAAAACCATCCTACAAATCAAGAATAAGAAGAACGCTCAAGTGAGCCTATTCAATTAGTGGTCGTTCCAACCACAAGGAAAATGCCAAATTGGTTAAAATCCACATTAGAATATGCTAAAGGACATGAAGCCACAAAAGGAACATTTAGGGCAAGTAAGAGTCTGAAGATATATTCTGGTTATACTGCATATATGACGAAGTTGATTGAAGCTGAGCCATCTACATTCAAGGAAGCTACACATAAAGAGGTTTGGAAGAAAGCAATGCAGGAATAATATCAATCCATCATGAATAATGAGGTTTGGGAAATCGTTCCTAGACCTAGTGACAAATCAGTTGTCATATCCGAATGGATATATAAGTTCAAACATGCTGTTGATGGAATTATAGACAAGTGCAAAGCAAGATTTGTTACAAGAGGTTTCTCTCAAAAGGAAGGCATTGATTATGAAGAAACCTTTTCTCATACAATAAGGTACACTACCATTAGATCTTTGGCTTCATTGATTGCTACAATGGGTTGTAATATCCATGAAATGGATGTGAAGACCCTATTTCTGAATGGGACCATTGATGATGACGTGTATATCGAACAACTTGAAGGATTTGAAGTTAATAGCAGGGACTCTCATGTTTGCATATTTAAGAAGGACCTATATGGTTTGAAGCAATCACCTAGGGAATGGTATGCAAGTATGGATGCATATCTACTTAAAATTGGGTTCATGAAGAGTTATGCTGATCCAAATCTCTACATCAAGGTTGTGAATAATGAGCCCATCATTATTGTTATCGATCCATTTGGGCACATCAAATCCCAACATTCATATCAATTTTTAGGGCTCATCAAACCCTAAAGTTAGTTGTTTCATGCCCTAAACAAGTCAACCCTTTGAATGCCTCCTTCCCAGACAGTTTCATGGCTTGAAGTCATCCAAAAATTGCCTCTAGAGGGACCAGCACAGGTAAGCCCTTATGAAGGTGCGCTGCAGAGCAGTTAAGTCCACTGCCAGGGTGCTCTACAAAGCACTTAGGCTTCCTTTCACATGCATTGGGCAAGAATGAGCGAAATTCACATAGGGTTTGGGGAATATTCTTATCTTTTTGAGTCATCTAGAAGTTTCCCTATCTTATCAAATCTTATGAGCTCGAAAATGGATGAGGAATGAGTTAAGGAGCATCCTATCCTCACATCCCTTCCTGCATGGAACTAATTCTAAGTATGGAAGGCCATTCAATGCCACCATTTATGACAAAACCTCCTTCATCTTCCTATAAAATGACTACTCATCTAAGTGATCTGGGGTTGGATTATGTTGAATTGTAAGGAGATAATGCTGCTATGAGACTTGACTTTGGAGCAAATGATGTGATGCCACAAGCTTGTCTTGCTTTTGATGTGATGTGGATGGGATCTAAGCTGGAGGAATGAATTTGAATCAGACACTGATGGTTTTTTTTTTGTAAACTCAGGCAGGTCCTTTTCTATTAACAACAGCCAACGAAACTATGTACATACACAGAGATCCACCATCTGCCCCGAAGGGAAACCGGGTAGGGAAACCTCCAAAAGACAGAGTTTATCATCTCACAGCTCTAGAACAAGCATAGGTAGTTGAAAACTTACTGACAAACTAGCAGCACACTAGAGATACCTCTTTAACGCCTGTTACATACTACAAACTGAGCCAAAACTACTTCTAATGGTCCTTATCATTTCAAATTGAAAACATAGCAAAGCGAATCAATCATCCATGATCTCCAGTTTCACCTCTTCCTCGCGGTGTGCCTTGGTTAACAGCTTCAGACTACTTTTGATATCCTCAAGTTGCCTACCTTGATTCAGCAGCGCGGAATGCAGACTCTTCATTTCCTCTTTCAGGCTCGGGTACCCTTGTGCAATCTCCGTCATTTCCTTTGCAATTTTTTCCATTGCTTTGGCGAGAAAACACTTCATCACCCAGTACATATGCAAAGCCTGTTTATACTGAGAGAGGCGACCCTTGGTGTTACCTGGGTCCGGAAGAAGGGAGCACCAGTCTTCCATCTCAGGATCGGAGGCCTCCTCCATAACGTTCTTTTCTAGATTCTCTATAATTCTTCTTATATCCTCATTGGCTTCATTGTTGTACACGTGCTCTGCCTCTCTGGTTGTCTGATTCATTGTTCGGTGCCCTCTTTTTTGCTGGTTGGGGGGCTGCGTTTCATTATCTTTTCTCACAGCTTGCCTGGTTCTTCCGCGACCTCTGCTGCCTCTGCTCTTACCTCTTCTAGGATGTCTTTCCTGCTTATTACTTTGGCTTCCTTGGCTGACTTCGAACCTCCCTCTCCCTCTGCATTCATCCTGCCCTTGCCTCATCTCGCCTTCTCTATTTATTCCTTCATCCTCCATCCCCGCCTGAACCTTCCTCCTAGTCCTTTCCTCGCTCTCTTTAACCCTTTGATATTTCTCCGTTCCCTGTATGCTGTCATCCTCTTGGTTCCTCTGATTACCCAGATTCCTCATCGTTTTACCAGCCTCCTCCCTCTCAACTCTTACCTTCCTGCCGCCCTCCGCCATAGTTGCTTGCTCTATTTGGGAACAGGATTCACACACTTTACATCCGGTCTCAGCCACCTTCGCCATCTTGCATGTCGTGAATTTATTAGCTTCGATGTATTCATCGGCTCTCTTATCTCTATTGCCACCTCGTCTGCCCGCCCTCAGCACTCCGCCGCCGTTTCCCTTCCCTCTAGTTACCATAATTAACATGGTGACTTGTCTCGAGATCCTTTCTTCCCTGAAATCTCTCCCTGCATCCTCTAACATGATTGCCCATAAGTGAGGTTTGTACTGACAGTCTCTGCCTTCCATCATTACTTTGTGCCTGGTCCCTTTCTCCACCCCGATTGGGGTCTGCTTGTATCCTTTGTCATGTCTATACTTTGACATCATTGTCCTGCTTAGTAATGATGTTTAATTCCTCCCATCGAGTCCCTTCCATTTGTGATGGCCATATGCTATCTACTTTGCAGTTCAGTTCATTGTAGCCCCAATTCACCAAGTAGTCAGCAGCTCTATTGCCTTCTCTCCTAACATGGTGTATAACCTTGTACTCAATATGTTTCATTGAATCTGCTATTTCCTGAATGAGGCATGCTGTCCTCCAGCTTTTGGTCACCTATTCCCACGCTTTCCCATCATTTAATTTTCTTATTGTTTCAATGACTAAAGTTGAATCCCCTTCTATTTCTAGTTTCCTGTATCCATTTCTTATTGCAATCTTAATTCCTTGGTACGCAACCATGAATTCTGCTTCATTATTACTCATCATGCCTCCACGATCAGCATAAGTCCACCTCGTTTGGCCTTGACTATCTTTGAAAATCCCACCATAGCCCGCCAGGCCTGGATTTTCTTTTGACGCTCCATCAAAATTAAGTTTAATAAAACCTCCCTGAGGTCGGACAAACACTGTTGGACTTTGGTTCTGAATATTATGTGGTTTTTGCTGCTGAGGATAAACCATCGTTTGGCTTATATTTAGCTTCCTTAGAATTTGGTCCTCTTCTATACTAGTGTTCCAATCCTCCTGGCTCCAAGAATCCGAGAGGATAGTTTCTTTTATTAGATTTTGCATTCTCTGCCATAGCTCCTCCAGAGAGATAATATTGTCTTGGAATATCCTTCTATTTCGCTCTTTCCAGATGGTCCATATGTTGAATCCTACAGCCAGATTCCAGGCTCTTCTCACAACCGGACTTTGAAATTGTCCCCTTCCCCAATGGAAGATAGTTTGGACAACATTTTGGGGGTTACGGTTCGTCTTTCCAAAGAGGCTGTTGATCTGTTCCCACTGTTCCTGAGCTATCAGACATGAGTTTAGAATACGTTCTTGAGTTTCTATGTCTTGCTTACATAAGCTTTATCTTGGTGGTCTTTGGAACCCTCGTTTCTGGAGTTGATCCCAAGTCAGGATGCGACTTTTTCCCACAAGCCAGGTGAACATTGTAACCTTTGGCCACCATTTGTTGTTCCGTAATTGTTTCCAGTCATGAGTCTGTTCTTCCAACATATGTTTAGATTTTATGAGATATGCTTCCTTAACCGTGAAGGAGCCTTTTGTAGATCCGCCCCATCTGAGGATATCCGACCCTTTTCGCTTTTTGATCCTTCTGGAATCCATCTCTTTTATTATCCTTGATTTGATATCATCACTAATATTATCAACCCAGACCCCAGGGTCTTTCCATTCCCACCATATCTCATTTTCGCCTCCTTCCTTCCAATAATCTTTTACATAGGTTAAGCCTTTGGCTTGCACTTCTCTGTAGATGATTTGCAACCCCTGAATGCCCATCATTCTTTCCCTCTTCTGCCAGGCCTCTTCCCAGAATTTTGCTGTCCTGCCATTTCTGACCTCCCAGAAAGCATGCATATTTATAATGTTCCTGTTCTGGCATGCCATATCCCATATCGTAGATCCTTTTTGCATCTCTTCCTTTCTCAACATTCCTTCAGTTGTGGTTGGCATTGAATATTTCTGCATCCATATCTCTTTCCATAAATCCTTACCTCCTTTCATCCAGTGCCACCATAGTTTTGCCGCTAGGACTTGGTTCAACAGAAGCGGGTCTCTGACTCCTAGTCCCCCTGCCTCCTTTGGTTTTGTTAGACTATTCCAAGAGATTAATGCCCACTTCTTCTGCTGATTTGGCCCTCCCCATAAGAAGTTCCGGAAGATCTCAATCATTTTGGTGCTTACACCTTTCGGGATTTCCATAACTGATAGTGGGTAAATTGGAATTGCTTGTAGAGTTGATTTTAGAAGAACAAGACGTGAAGCTATGTTCAGCGTCCGAAAGGACCAACTAGATAACCGATTCTTGAGCTTCTCAATAATTGGTTTCCAATTAGAAATCCTTAGCGGCCTTACGTCAAGTATGGTTCCCAGGTATTTTGTTGGAAATTCTCCCTTTCTGAACCCCATCGTTCTTATCAGATGGGTTTTGACAATTTCAGGAGTGTTGAAAATAAAGGAGTTCAACTTGTCCTTATTAATCTTAGTACCCGATGCTTCCATGAATAAGTATAAAACCTCTTTAATCCTTTTGACCTCTGTCAAGGATACCTTACAAAAAATCATGATATCGTCTATGAACTGCTGGTGAGTGATAGGGATGTTATTTCCCCACAGGCTCAGCCCTTTTAATTTCCTCTCCCTGATCTCTTTTTTGATCTATCTTCCCAGTCCCTCAGCCGCTATCATAAACAGGAAAGGAGACAAGGGGTCTCCTTGCCGCAGGCCTCTTGAAGCATTGAATGTCATAGTTGGGGAACCATTCATAAGAATGGAGAAATTAGGTGTGGAAATCATGCTAAGTATCCACTTCACCCACCTGTGACAGAAACCATAAGCCAAAAGGATTGACTCTAGATGCCTCCAATTTAAGCGGTCATATGCTTTGGACAGATCCAATTTTATCAACATGCCTGGTTCCTTTTTTTGTTTCAGAGAATGTATTATTTCTTGAGAAACTACTACACCATCAAGGATTTGCCTTCCTTCAACAAACCCGGTTTGTTCAGGGGATATTATGCTGGGGAGGATTGGATTCAACCTTTTGACCATTAAGGTGGCTATAATCTTATAGATGACATTACAAAGAGCAATTGGTCTAAAACCTTCAGCAGTTTCCGAATGAGCTGTTTTAGGAATTAAAGAAACGAAAGTAGCGTTAAGACCCGACCATACCTTTTGCTGTCTTCGTGCTTCCTCAACAAATTCTAGGATTTCCTTTCCTATGAACTGCCAGCTTGCTTGGTAGAATTCAGCCGTGAATCCATTAGGTCTCGGAGCTTTATTTCGTTTCATGCCTTTTACTATTTCCTCTACTTCCTCCAGGGAAACAACTCTCATCAGGGCTAAGTTTTCATCTCTGGTCACCAAATTTGGAATTTCATTGCTTATCCTTCCAATGGCCTCCTCTCTATTCCCATGGGGTTCAGTGAGAATACCTTTGAAATGACCTACCAATTCCCGCTCCATTTCGTCATGCTGAGTTATGCGTTGTCCTTCCCTGTTTTTAATTGAGAAGATCCTATTTCTCTGCCTATGCTGGATCATGGCCTGATGGAATAACTTCGAAGACACTGATGGTTGTAGTTCCTTCTTCTATCTAATAAAGTGTTTAAACCTTTTTCCATATGATATGTTCTTTCATAATGCTTATATGTATGAATTAATTCTGATTCCTTTCATTTATATTCAATGGATCGTATGATTTGATCAGTTTTCATCTTTCGTTGTGTTTACAGGGTACTTCTCAAGTTGATTAAGTATGGGAAGGAGCGACAGAGTCGATACAAGGGATACAAGAGGAAAGCGGAACTACATGTAGGCCTTCTATCCTCTCTTCTTACTATTGCTTATAGGAAAAGTCTAAAACACTTTAAATTGTTGTTCTAGGCACAACTACTTGTATAGTGAATTAGTATTTATCCATAGATGCTAAATTCTCCAAAACAATTGTTGTACAATATATTGATGATCTATTCATCACAGGGGTAGAGTGAAGAATTAAAGAATGAAAGAAGATGTTGGCAGCTGAATTTGAAATGAAGGATCTAGGACTGATGCACTATTACCTCGATCTAAAAGTATGGCAAAGACCCAAGGAGATATATTTGGGCCTAGGAAAGTAAATCATCAAGTTGTTGCATGGATTTCAAGTTGAATGACTACTCCTATGATCACCAATATCAAGAAGTTGAGGGGCTCTGACTCTAGTCTCATGGATCCCACCTCCTATCAATAGTTGTTGGGTTCCCCAATGTATCTGGTAAAAACAAGGGAAGATATATGTTTTGCAATAAAATTATTATTCAGATTCTGTTGGAGCCTCGTCATGATGACTGGATAGCTAATAAAAATATATTTAGGTATCTTCATGGCACTATACATCACTGCCTAAAGTATGATAGTAAGGATGCAAAGCTAATTAGCTTCACAAAATCTGGTCGGGGTGGAAGTGAGACCGATGAAAGGAGCACTATCAAAGGATGTTTTAGTCTAGGAGATGCTATGATCTCATGGATGAGTAGGAAGCAAGATCCCATTGCTTTAAGAAGTGCCGAGGAAAAATATGTGGCTGCACGTGAAGTAGGAAAGGAGGCTACTTGGTTAAGGAAGCTTATGACATATTTATTCGAGAAGTCTCTGGGTCCTACTGTGATTAATTGTGACAATCAAAGTTGTATCAAGATGTTTGGAGATCCCATGTTTCATGCTAGGACGAAACATATCAACAATAAGTTCCACTTTATTAGGAACTTGGTGTAGGATGGGATCGTGAAGTTGGAGTATGTCTCGACAGATGAATAAGTAGAAAAGATAATAGCAAAGTTGTAATTGTTGATCCACATGTTCCCTTTCACTTTCCTCATTTCCTTTTCCTTCTTTCTCCAAATCTAATGTATGCCTAAGTGCTCCAAAAAGTTCCAAGAAAACTCTAAGTGTGCAAGAGTATGACAGCTAGAGGAATAAAAGAGAGGGCCAACACAAGACAGACAAAAAGTTGTGAACTAATCCTTAGAAGCCTTTTTTTATCATTGAGGCCTTTATTTTCTTCATTTTTCCTTCAATTTCCCTCTCATACAAATATGTGACCTTTCATCTCCATTTTCTCGTATTTCCCTTTATTTCATAAATAAAATGCCAATTATTGTTGCTTTGCCTTTGCCACTACCTTTTCCAATTTCCATAGCCATTAATTAATCATTAGTGATATCCCATCACTATGTTTTGTCCAAAATTCAGCTTGGAATACATGTCCCATGACCTTGGTCTTATATATTTATATGTAAAATCAACCAAGGGTTGTTACAAACCCCTCCTCCTTGGGGGAACACTGTCCTTGGTGTTCAATGACACGTATAAACTAGAAACAAACATGTTGCCCATGGAGCTTTATAACATATATCAATGCAACATTTACATCATATCATATTTCTAAGACCATAAACATCATATCATGAACATGATACCGCTTATTAGAGATTTATAAGACAACTTGATATGGTACTAACATACATATGCATATATACACATAAAAAAAATGCAACATCAAAACATATATCAAAATACATCCGCTCAAACAACAAATAGAGAAGGATATATAGCCTGCATTTGATCAACCATCTCCCATGTAGCTTCATCAGACCCAAAGTACTTCTACTACACTTTAACTTGCTCGGTCTCTCAATTTCGGAGCATGAGCATCTTTTGTTGCAAAATGCACTGAGGTTTCGATTGGAATTCTCCTTCTGGTTCCACCTACAACATAGGCCAGTCAATCACATGATTAACATATTTTACATACTTCTTGAGAAATAACACATGGGAAACATCATGGGCTTTTACGGTCGGAGGCAACGAAAGTCTGTAGGCCACTAGTCCAATCCTCTCAAGGATCTCGAAAGGCCCAAAATATCAAGGTTTCAGCTTGGCACATGATCCAATTCTCAAGGAGCTATTCCTGGGATTGATGGGAAAATACACATGCTTCCCAGCCTGAAACTCCTTAAACACCTTGTGTTGATCTACATAACTCTTCTACTTGTCCTATTTTTCCTTTATATTCTTCTTTAGAACTTGCATTTCCTATTCCATATCTGCCAACATATCCAGTCTAATCAATACCCTGTTCACTAGATCACTCTAACTGATGGAAGTATTACAACTCCACCCAAAAATCACCTCAAATGGACTCATCTTCAAAGATTCATGATACCCATGATTGCATGTAAACTCCACCAGTGGAAAATACTCTTCCCACTTTCATTATTGATGCATTAAATACATTCTTAACATGTCCTGAAGAATCATGTTAACCCTCTATGTCCGTCCAGCTATCTACAGATGATAAGTTGTACAAAATGATAATTATATCCCCAAACTTGCAAATAAATCCTTCCAAAAATCTAAAGTGATTGACTTGGCATCTCTATCTAACACAATATTCCTAAGAATTCCATGCAATCTCATTATCTCACTAATGAAGATCTAAGTTACCTCACTAGTGTAGACTCCTATGGAATGAAGTGAGCTACCTTATTCAAACTGTCAACCAAAACCATAATAGAGTCATGTTGTCTAGATGTCCTTAGAAAACATATAATGAATTCCATGGAAATAACCTCCCATTTCCTTTCTGGAATCAAAATTGGTTGCAATAAACTACCTATATTATTACACTATGCTTTTACCTACTATCAATCCAAACATCTTGCAACATTCTCATCCACCTCTTTCTTCAAGTTCTTCCAATGGTAGAAGTTCTTAACCATTGTTAATGTATTCTGATATCCCGGGTGACCTGAATATGGCTTGACATGAAATTCCTTCAGTATAATCTTCTTGCACTTTCTGTTGTCAGACACAAATCCTGCCCCTTAATGTACTTTATTTCAAAGTCAAACTCATTGGGTGTGTCCAACCACCCAGCTTTCCTGACATTCAAATTAGGTTGGTCAAACAAGTACCTCAACCCATTGTGATCAGTCATCATACTGACCCTCATGCCAAGAAGATAATGTCTCCACATTTTCAATGCATGAATGATCGCTGCCAACTCAAGATCATTGTCACGTAGTTCTACTCATGCTCTTTCAATTTCCTCGAATCATAGCATACTACCAGTCCTTCCTACATTAGGACTCCACCAAGTCCTCTCTTTTAAGCATTTTTACATACACAAACTCTTTATCTATCTGGATCTGCAATCTTCAATACTAAAGCATTTGTAAGAAACTACTCAACTGCACAAAACTAGTTTCACATTCCTTTGTTCATTCAAATTTCTTCCCTTTTCGGTGTAAGGATGTAATAGGATAGGAAATTTTTGAGAATTTCCTAATGAATCACCTGTGATAACATGCTATTCCCATAAATGATCTTACCTCATCCACATTCCTACGATTTTCCTACTCCATGATAGCTCTGATCTTTTCTGGGTCCACTGTTATACCTTCCTTGGAAACCACATGCCTCAAGGAAATAACATTTTTCTGAAAGAAAATGCATTTACTGAGTTTGGCATACAACGAATGTTCTCTCAAATTGTTGCTAGATGTTCTGCATGCTCCTCCTCATTCTTAAAATATATCAATATGTCATTGATGGATACTGTCACAAACTTGTCCAAACAATGATGCAACTCACTATTCATCAAACACATGAAAGTTGTTGGAGCATTAGTCAAACCAAAAGGAACTACTACAAGCTCATAATGCCCATATTTGGTCCAGAATGCAATCTTGTAAATTTCCTCTTCTTTGATGGATACCTGATGATATCCTGATCTCCAATCAATCCTCAAGAACATGGTTTCTCCCTTCAACTGATCAAACAAGTCATCAATTTGCGGTAAATGATACATTTTCTTAATCTTTACCTTGTTCAATTGCCTGTAATCAATACACAACTTGAGAGTACCATTCTTATTCTTCACGAACAACACTTGTGCACCCCAAAGCGACACACTTGGCCTAACGTATTCCTTTTTAAGCATTTCCTCCAACTACAACTTAAGTTCCAATAAATCTTGAGTGTTCATCCGGTAAGGTGGCTTCGATGCTGGTGCTATTCCCATCATCAAATGAATAGAAAAGTCTACTTCCCTATGAGGTGGTAACTCTGAGACCTCTACTGGAAATACATCCTGAAACTGCTACAAAACTGGATACCTCTTCAAGACTTCAACATACTCAACATCCTTCCCTTTGTTACTAGAAATATGAACTACAAACAAGACACAACCTTTCTCGTCACTACGCTTTTCCTACATTTCTATGACCATTCTCACTAATGTAGGCTTCTTCTTACCCTGCATGATTATATTCTATTTGTCATCATCCAAGCACTCAATAGCCTTATCATAGCAATCCACCTCAATCCTGTGAATGTATAACCAATCCATATCCAAAAACATATTTTATGATCCCAATGGAAGCACATTTAGATGTTTTGATGTAGACATATTGTTCAACTCAAATTCACAATATCTTACCCAATGATGAACTCTTTTCTTAGTACCTATAGCCAACTAAACTAACCAAGATTATGCATGCACTTATTTATTCAAGCAACACTTATCCACCAGGTTAGGACTAATATAACTATAGTTAGATCCAGGGTCAATCAAAATAAACAACTTGATCACAAAGCTTACCTTCCATCTCGATAATAGAATCCTGATGATCAACTTACCTATTTTTTAATGTTGCATAAAGGTGAGGAATACTCTGTCTAACATTCCCCACTATTGGTGCCTCCTGAGCACTATAAATCTATAGTCTAGCACTTTTAGGTGTTTGAGAATCTCTCATGTGATGAGCCTTTCCACAAGTCCAACACTGCAAATGCTTCCTCCCATCACCCTTGTTTTTCTCCTCATAATGAAATTCTTTCCCTCTATCAACTGCATTGAATTTATTGTACGGTGCTACATTCTCCTTATCATTTGTATCATGTGGTTCCTCTCTACTTATCCCACTTTCCTTTATTCTTATCATTACCTTTCCAATCCTACTTAGACTCAGTCTTACGCTTTGATTTCTCATAATAGTGCTTCAAATTTCAGATGGCTTCCTTCAACAATATTGGCTCATCAAACTCAATCCTAACATTGAATGACACCGACAACCCATTGATGAATCTATGAATATTTTCTTTCTCCTCCTTAAGATAAGGCACATATCTTAACAAATCCAAGAATTTGCTAGTATACTCCTCATCAGTCATAGATCCCATCTTCAACTCATAGAAATCATTTTCCTGGTCATCATAGTATCTTTCAGATAAATACTTCTTCCTGAAAAGTCTCTTGAACTCACTCCAAGTCAACTCCTCTTATCGAATGTCTCTAACATTCTTCATATCTTCCCATCAAATGTTTGTTTTTCCTTTAATATTGAAAGTAGCTATTGTGGCCTTCATATTTTTTGAATAATCATGCAATCTAAAAAACTTATGTATCCCAATCAACCAAAATTTTTGATTTTGTGACTTCTTCATTTCTCCATCAAATGTAGGAGGCTTTTCTTTCTTGAACTCCTCTGGTAAGTATTGCTTCTCACTCCTCATATACAGATGGTGATGGTGATGACAATGTTGTCTCTCTGAACCAAAACTAGAATATAACCCATGGTCATTACCCCTCCTATCAGGTGTATCCAATAACCTACCATATTTGACTATGTCATCCCTGTCATACATGTATCATGATTGAGATCTACTTCTATATGCTCCATTATTCCTTTCCTCACGTCCTAAATGATCCTAAGCGGTCATGTCTCTATAAATCTGATAGACTTTGAAGGATGACTTCATTGACTTATGCTTGTTTTTCCTATGCCCTAGCAGGTTTTTCTTGTGGTTGAATAATCCCATCATTATCCACCTTACAACTTTTTATATTTTCTTTAAAACTTATTAATGTATCTACTATGTCAGGGGAGTACTCATCACCATGTTGTTCATCTGATCTGTAGGGAGAGTCACGTGAATTGTAGTCCATCATTTTCATTTTCATATTGATCTTCTACTTTCTGCAAACATACCATTTCAGATAAACCAAATATAAGCATTATCAACATACCTAAATGAATTTTAAGGGAGGATATCTCATCTGCAAAATCAATCTAGATTAGCATAACATATGTATATATAATGAAATCAACATATCAATTATCTCAACATCAGCATCATCAACCTCTACATGATGACACAATGGCAACAAGGACTATCACAATACATGCATAAAAAACACATATACAACTGACATGCATGCATGAAAAACACATTTTTCCCATCTAGTACAAGCGTTGAACTTGGGAGCTTTGGTACCAATTTGTGGTATTAGATATCACCCAAAGAGAATGAAATTAAACTCACTCTCATACCAAGATGTAACCACCCCTCCTACATTTATCCACTTTAACCGGTCTGTCGGGGTAAACATGAGCTGAGGGATACTATGACATGAATCAACCTCCTAATTATAGTTAAGGAATTGGAGTCGACAAACTAGAACTTTACTAACCTTCTTTAGGAGCTACAAGACACACTGGGGCTAAACAACCACTCTAAGTGCCCAAACCCTGAGCTAGACTACTTTTTTAGTGACTTGGTACCACAACTGCTTGCATGACAAGGTCTCCATGTGGTTATAGGCCTCCAACTACATGCATAAGCTTGTAAGGGTGTGGTTATAGCCCAAAACTTCTAGTTCAGAGGGTGAAACCTTGGATTCTTAACTACCATTTTAGGTTATCCTCCATACCATTGCCCAAAACTCAATTAGACTTTCCAGAATGATAAATAACATCAAGACAAAACCATTCATACAAAACTTAATAAAGAACTTGACCTAACAAGGCCTAACCATGATAGTAATTTCGTCAAATATATGGTGAACATGTAATATACATGTTATAAATGCATATCTAAACATAGGAGTCTGAAACTTATCTGAGATTCACCAAGAAGGTCTAATTCACTCTCATAATAGCTACAATAACATTTTTATCTCATGCATTCATTTACCATTCATCAACTAATCAAAGTGTATAAAGAGCCATAGCTATAACCTTTCATGGAACCATTCTTATAACCAACATTTAACCATAATAATAACCATGATGGAACATCCATCAAAGCCACATAATAACAAGTACAAGTACTCATAGAATACAATAGGAAAAGAGCTCTTATTATCATATACAAAAGCCAACCAAGTTAGGGACTTCCACCTACCACCTGACCATAGATTGGGATGAACCAAATATCTCTTTCGGCCAATCACCCCCACGCCATATTCCAAACATGAATGTGGCATCTCATGGAATAAACCAAACAAAACCAAAATAGTAATTCTAGATGCCAAGCCACCTCAACACTCAACCAGTGATTCCACCTCATAGTCTGAAATCACTAACACTAACCAGATCGGTCTCTACCCAATTTTCCGGGGCTCCAGGAACTACTAACTCAACCCACAACCTTTTAGGGCTCCAAAGAATTTGTCCCAACCTAGGCTCAAGGAATAGTAACTCAACCCAAGTTGTTCCATGGATTCCAGAGAATTTGTTCCAAACCATACTATAAGGAATCATGAGCACCAACCAGAAAACAATCATATGGGAAAAACCCACAACACAATGGTTATCCAGGAAATGGCAAGACAAGGATAAAACCACTGTCAATCCAAGCAATCCTCTATGCCAATGACAGAACATAACCAGATAATCACATGCATATACCATGAATCCATAAATTAGCAAGGAAATTACACATGCAACCTGTTACCTATAAAGGATCCAGTTTTATTTGTTTATCCACCTATTCCCTTACACTTTCCTCCTTTCCTTTTCCTTCTTTCTCAAAATCCAATTTATGCCAAAGTGCTCCAAGAAAACTCTAAGTGTGCAAGAGTATGAGAGAATGAGGAATATAAGAGACAACTCCAACACAAGATAGACAAAAAATTGTGAACTTTATGATTGAGGCCTCTATTTTCTTCATTTTCCTTCATTTTTTCCTTCAATTTCCCTCTCATGCAAATATGTGATTTTTCATCTCCCTTTTCTCATATTTTTATTTATTTCATAAATAAAATGTCAATTTTTCCCACTTTTCCTTTGCCAATTTCCATAGCCATTAATTAATCCTCAGTGATATTCCATCACTATGTTATTACCAAAATTCAATTTGGAATATGTGTCTTGTGGCCTTGGTCTTAAATATTTGCATAGAAAATCAACCAGGGGTTGTTACTCTAATGCTCCAATTTTGAAGATTGCGGGTCCTGACAAGGAGTTTGTGGTTTGCACAGATGCATGCACGGAAGGAATTGGTGGAGTTATGATGTTGGAAGGGCATGTGGTTTTATATGAATCACAAAATCTTAATGAGCATAAGAAACAAATGTGAATCATGATCGTGATTTGGCAGTTGTCATTCATACATTGAAGATGTAGAGACATTAACTCCTTGGTAGGAGGTTAGTTTTGATGATTGATCATAATGGACTAAGGTACTTGTTTGACCAACCCAATTTGAATGCCAAACAAGCTATATGGTTGGCTACTCTCAAGTGAGTTTGATTTTGAGATTACGTACATTAAAGGCAAGGAAAATTAGGTTGTGGATGCTTTGAGTAGAAGAGTACAAGTGAATCATATTTCAGTTGTGAACTATCATGGGAAATATTTATAGGAGTGGATCTTACATGTAGGGAAACATGATGAGAGGTACCAACAGCTGAAGCAGAGATTGCATAAGCAAGGTAAGGGTGATAGGGATGAGGACTATCACCTAACAATAGATGGCTTGGTAAGATTGAGTAGCGGGATTTATGTGCTTGACAGTGGTGAATTGAAGAATCTTATTTTGAGAGAGTTTCATGTCTAGCCATATTATGGCCACCTACGATACTAGAATAATTGTACAGTTTTAAGAATTTCTACTATTGACCTGATTTGAAGAAAGAGGTGGTTAAGTTTGTTGATAAGTGCTTGGACTATCAACAGGTGAAAGTTGAATGCAAGGATCCAACTAGTTTTTTGCAACCTATTACAATTCCAAAATGGATATGGGAGGTCATTTCCATAGATTTTATTACAGAGTTTCCTAGGACATCAAGGAAAAATGAATCCATCATGGTTGTGGTTGATAGGTTGAGTAAGGTTGCTCACTTCATTGCAGTAAAGTCTACTAATTCGAAAAGCAAAGTGGCTTGGATCTTCATTAAGCAGATGGTGAGGTTGCTTGGAGTTCCCAAGAGGATTATATCATATAGAGATGTCAAGTTTACTTCTAGGTTTTGGAAGGAGTTGTTTGCAGGCTTGGGAACAAAGCTAGCCTTTAGTACAACTTATCATCCTCAGACAAATAGAAAGACATGGAGGATTAAAAATATCCTTGATTTTGTGTTGAGGATGTATGTCATGCATCAACAAAGGAAGTGGGAGGAGTATCTTCCATTAGTGGAGTTTTCTTATAATAATGGGTATTAGGAATCCTTGAAGATGAGTCCATTTGAGACTATATATTTGTGGAGTTGTAATACTCGTATCAGCTGGAGTGATCCAGTGAGAAGGGTGTTGATTGGATCAAATATGTATAAAGAGATGGAGCAAGAGATACAAGTTATCAAAAGGAATTTGAAGGCAACACGAGAAATATAGAAGAGTTATATGGATTAGCATAAATCATTCAAGGAGTTTCGGGTTGGAGAGCATATGTACTTGTGTATCAAGCCCAAGAAGATATCCTTGAAGATTGGGTCATTTTCCAAGTAGGAACCTCCTTATTGTGGTATTTTTGAGATCCTTGACAAGATTGGACCAGTGGCATACAAACTTTCCTTGCCTCTATCAATGAAATTCCATGATGTTTTCCATGTTTCATTCCTTAAAAGGTATATATGGTATGTTGATAATGTGATTGATTGGTATGTATTGCAGGTGGAACCAGAAGGAGAGTTCTAGTGAGAGCCTCAATACATCCCACAGAGGAAGAAGTTCATGCTCTAGAACCGAGCAATAGAGTAAGTTAATGTGCAATGGAAGCACTTAGGGCCCAATGAAGCTCCATGTGAGATGGTTGATTAGATGCAGGCATTATTATTCATCTTTATTTTTGGTTAAAGCAATTGTTCTTAATATATATATATATATATATATATATATATATATATATATATATATATATATTATAGTTGTAAATATTTCATTGAGCTATGTTTTTAAAACTCCAATAAGAAGTATGTTATCATTTTTTTAGGAGTTTTGTCTACTTATAAGTGTCATAGAACATCGACTCGGATAATGCTCCCCCAAGGGGGATGGGTTTGTAACAACCCTGTGTTATATTCCATATCATAAATGGGCATTATAAAGGTAAAAGTAAAACCATTAGAGAATTTTTGAGGGCTTAAATGGGCCTCCTAAGGAACATTATAAAATAATAGTGGAAATAGTAAAATAAGATTATATTACATCATAAAATTTTAAAGGGGGAAAAAAACTTATTTTTCAACTCATATTTTCAACTTGTCTCCCTATAGCTTTACTCAACTTTCGAGCAAGAGAACTTGTTGGATGTAGAATTTAATTACTCATCCAAGGAGTACCCATGTTGTATACTTTTGATGAACGATGCTACACGAAAAATGAGAAATACATATAAAAATGTGATTGCAATCACATTTTTCATGTATTTCAGATGTTTCATGTAGTAGGGTCCATCAAAAGTACGCAACATGGGTACTCCTTAGATGAGTAGTTAACTTTTGCATTCAGCGAGTGGTCCTAATCCAAATTTGAGTAAAATCGAAGGGAGATAAGTTGAAAATACGAGTTGAAAAATTAGTTTTTTTTTTTTTTTTTTTTTTTTTTTTTTTTTAATTTCTTATTCCTTTCACTTTTTTACTCCAAAAATGGTAAATCGTTCCCATGGTTGACATCATCATCGTGAATCCTATTGGTTCTTATAAAGTTGATTTTGGTTGTACATTTTTGTTTTGAGGCCCATTTTAGACTTCAAAATTTCTCTATTGCAAGGTCATGGGACATGTATTCCAATTTGAATAAAGGGAAAAACATTACATTGGGCATTTTTTGTGGTTAATTATTTATTGGTTGTGGAAATTGAAATTGGCATTGCCTTTGGTAAAAGGAAAAGGGAAATAATTAACAATTAATTCAAGAAATAAAGGAAATTTAAGAGAAAAGGAATATGAAGAGACAAGAATATGCATGCAAGGGAAATTGAAGAAAAAGGAAAAGAAAAGAAGAGAAAATGGAGAGAAAAAAATTGAACATACTCTTGGACATTCTAGAATTCTCACTTGGACAAAGAGGAAAGGAGTAGAGCATGGTTATAGCAAGAGAGATATAACTTGGACACAAAACACAAGAAAGCAATCAAAGGACAAGTAAGGAGAAGCAAGGAAGTGCAAGAAGAAGATTGGAACAACTAGAAAGAGGATTTTTCAGGTAATAGGTTGCATGTTTGAATTGTCTTGTTGGGATTTGAATGCATGGTGTATGCATTTATTTCATCTAACAGTGAGATGTTGTAGGAAAATTGAAGGTTAAATGATGAATAATAGAATGGTTGAATAAAATTCATATGACTCCTCATACAAGCCAAAAGAGAAACTAACATGATGGAAGAACTCAGTTGAGAAGTAGGGAGAGGGAAACTCTCTTGATCTAGGAGATACATTAAGAATTCTGAAAGCAGATACCATAAGGTGTAAATCTAACAATGAGAGGTTGATTGAAGCACAGGAAAGTATTGCAAAATCTCAAGAGAAGAAATTTGAGGTTAATGCGGTTATCCTCCTGGGCTTTTCAAATTTACAGAAGTAGGGGCGTTTGGGGAATAGTCCAAGAGTTAGACATGAAGAAAATAATAATGGGGTAGATGGAAGGAGGTCCCAAAAAAGGTATGGGATGGACAAGGATTATACAGTGAAGAGTTGAAGACACTTGGATACACTTGAGGAGAGGGCTAGTATGCATGTATTTTACTCTAGTTTTACTTCTAGGAGACATCATCACCATCGTCGTCAACATCATTATAAGAGGAGTGAGAAGGCGTAATTGCAAGAAGATATCAAGAAATCAAAGCCTTCTAACTTCGATGGAGAGACAACAAAATCAGAGGATGCAGAAGCATGGTTGCTTGAGATGAAGAAATTCTTCAAGATTCATGATTATTCATAGAATATGAAGGCCAAGATAGCCACCTTCAGTCTCAAAGGAAAAGCATATACCTAGTGGGAAGATGCGAAGCATGTTAGAGGCATTATGGAAGAGGAGCTGATTTGGGGAGAGTTTGAAAGACGCTTTAGGAATAAGTACTTGTCTAAGAGGTATTATGATGGAAAGACCAAGGAATTTTATGAGCTCAAGATGGGTTCCATGAAAGATGAATAATATAAAACTAGATTTCTAGAGCTATTAAGATATGTGCCCTATCTCAAGGAAGAGAAAGAAAATATACAAAGTTTCATTAGTGGATTTCCATTATCATTCAAGCATTAGATTGAGTTTGATGAGCCTCAGTCATTGGAGGAAGTTATCATAAAGTTGAAGCATTGTTATGAGTAGTCAAAGGACAAGCCTAAGTTCAAGTGTCACTGGAAAGGTGGTGAGAATTCTAAAGGAAAATAGCCCAAGAAGCGAGGAAGATCTTTGGATGGAGGTGAGAAGGAAAATGTGGCCCCTTATAAGAAGATCAATGCGGCTAAGAAAGGACATGTGTCTTAGCCTGTGGAGAAATTGAATAAAGGCAATGATAGAGAACCATCGAAATGTTGTATTTTTGGTAAATATCATCGCAAGAAGGACTTTCCATTGTATTAGGGTGGCATACCTCATATGTACAGTGCTCAGGAAGCACAGAAGGTTGGGGATGTAGCTCAAAGCATTCCTCAAATCTATGTAGTAGTTGACAATAGGCAAGTAGGCCACCAGGTAGACATTATCGAGATGGAAGGTAAGCTTTGTGATCAAGTTATTTCTATTATGATTGATCGAAGATTAAATTATAGCTATATTAGTCTCGACCTAGTGGATCAGTGTCATTTGAATAAGGAAGTGCATGTACAATCTTGGTTGGTGCAGTTGGCTATAGGAACCAAGAGAAGAGTGCAACATTGGCTGAGATCCTGTGCATTTGAGCTTAATGGCATACTTACAACAGAAAACCTAAATTTGCTTCTTTTGGGTGTCTATAGTATGTTTTTGGGCATGGACTGGCTATTTATTCATAGGACCAAATTAGATTTCTATGACAAGGCAATTACATGTCTGGATCATGATGTGTAAAAGAGAGTATGAAGGTTACACTTTTTGGCGAAACAAGGGTGTGTTTTGGTGGAAAACGGATGCTCGACCAAGCAATTTGAAGCACTCAATTGAGCAATTTTTAAGTGCTTGATCGAGTTGTTGAGGCTCTTAAAAATAACACGATTGAGCATTTAAACAAATCATCGATCGAGCTCCTGCGTAACCCTAAGTTAGGAGCTCGATCGATCTTTATGGTCTGATTGAGCCTTAAAGTTGGAAATTTTAAAATCTATATAAATATCAATAATGATATGCAAACTTTAAAATTGTAAGTATTTGATAATTTTAAAAAAATTACTAATTACATTTGAATAGGTTATTAACAATGGCGTGGATTAATTTCTCATTACATTTCTATCATTTTGGTGTATAGTTTTGAAAAAGGATTCTATCCCACTTGCAATTGAAATTGTAATATTCTTATATTTATAATTTAGTAACTTAAAAATTAGGTTTTACTATGATTTAGAATTTTAATGTTATAATTTATATAATAAATTTATTATAAATATATATTTAAATAATAATATCATTTTTTTTATCAATTTGATTTTAAATAATATTAATAATTTTTTATATGAAAAAGTGTAATTCAAAAATGTGAATTTGACGTTGCTGGAAATGTATATTTGATAAAATCACTGAAGATTTAATAAACATGTTTCCCTTGGTCATAATCATATCTATTAAAACCAAACTTTTATATATCTGTGTGCACGCAGTAATATCCACTTGTTCAAGAAAAAAAATGAGTGCATGTTATCAGGAAATCTAGTGTCTATGCTGAGCTGCTAGTCCCACTAAGACGGGTAGCTATCTTAGAAACAAACATATTAAAGTTACTTTCGTTTTCCTTTACGAGAAGTAGATAGGAGAAGAGAGAAGAATACCAACCTCAATATTTCCCTTGGTTCCTTGCTTGTTCCTTCTCCCCTTTAGCGGATCTTTGCCGCTCTTCCCTTGATTACTCCGCTTCAAAGAGTACTTGTAAAGTCAAAGCAACATAATACCTTCAAAGTGCAGAGATCTACAATCATAAACAATATAGGACCAGATATATATTGACCATAGAAATGCATATATTATCGGACAAGAATGTGGAGGAAAACTTGAATAGCTTTATTGATATAAAGATTAGAAGAGAGGATTACAACCCATTGATCTGACCCAGCGTCATCCTCCCGCATGAA
>APFE030968103.1:81843-93895 GCA_000404065.3 Pinus taeda | reverse complement strand
CGATGATGGATAACTTTTCCCAAATCCTTAGGTGGCTACCCACAGGTGATGCATCTTCATCCAATAGCCACTTTGGAGTCGCCACTCCTTTTAAGGCACAAATTAACTTTGACATTCCCATATTTGAAGGAAAATAGATGCAGACACCATATATGGATGGTTAAATCTATTGAAAGGATGTTTTTCAGTTCATGACTTTTCCAACTGGGAAAATATTACTTTTTCACTCCTGAAATCCGCCCCACATGTCAAGGATTGGTGGGAAATCTACTATGAAAAAAAGGACAAGAGGGAATCCTCATTGTTTTCATCTGCACCCACTTGGAATTCCTTCTAAGATGCCATCAAGGAACAATATTACCCTGTAAGGAGCTATGAAGATAAATACATAAAGTAGACCACGCTGCGACATGGAAGGGACCAAGATGTGTCAAAGTTCACAAATGTTTTCCATACCCTTCGCACGAAGCTGGGTATCAAGGATTCTGAGAGGAATTTGGTACTCAAGTACATCAACTATCTACAATAGTACATCCAGGACAAGATGGAGTTCATAGACATCTCATCACTTGGCATTGCCTATCGATATACTATCAAAATCGAGCATAAATTTAAAAATAAGAAGTGAGACTTTGGATCTACGAATCCAAAGCAAGGGAAAGGTGCCCCCAAACTACAGAACAAAGGAAAAAACCAAGGCGAGGTGACCCAAGAAAATCCATCGAAGCTGCAAGAAAAGAACAACACCACAAAGCCAAATAAGGACATGGGGAAATGGTGTGAGTTCCATAACAACCCCACTAACAACAAAAGTGATTGACGAGCCAAGAAGTCACTGGTGTCCAAGATGAAGGCTTCTGAATCAAATGCTATTCGAACTTTGAGTTAGAAACTAACAAGGGGAATGATAAAGGGAAGTAGATTATCAATGCAGAGCCTAGTTCCACTGTTTCCACCACCAAGATCCAAAAGGATGAGCCTGAAGATCTAGAGGAGGGGTAGCCACTCATCGACTCACATATGTGGGTGAAGGGTTCTCCGTTGCGGTTCATTATCAATAGCGAAATCCAAAAGAACCTAATTTTAACAAAGGTCATGAAGCAGTTGGGCCTACCAACCACACCACACTTGCTGTTGTACACCATTAGGTGGCTTCACCAAGGGCAAGATCTATGTGTCAACCAACAGTGTCACCTTCCCTATAGCATCAAGCCCTTCACAAATGAGGTATTGTGTTATGTTGCTCCTCTTGAAGTTTGTGATTTTTTATTAGGCCAACCATAATTGTGGAAGCAACATGTTGTGTATGAGTCTAGGCCTTGCACTATTATTTTTACTTTGGAAAATAAGTTGTACAACATACTGGAGGTAGCACTTCCTACCACCCTTTCTTTGATCACTATGAAGCAATGTAGTAAGATCATTTCCCAGACCAAGAATTTTTTTTTCCTTATGATTCTCCCTCGGCGAAAGAAGAATATTGTGGCCACGACCTCTAAACAAGGCTCCTTCACACGACAGTAGCAGATGGACAAGGTTGTATAGGAGTATAGGGACATCTTCACCTCACCTATAGGGGTACCTATACGCTGTTAGGTCAAGCACTCCATTGATTTGACCCTGGCTCACCGCTACCCAATGGACTGATATATTGAAGCTTTGTTCGAGAGAATGATGAAATCAAGAGGTAGATTAAAGAGTTGTTGTAGAAAGGGCACATCAGGCCAAGTTCATCACCCTATGGGATCCTTATCGTATTGATACATAAGAAAGATGAGACCTGGAGACTCTGTATTGACCATCGGGCATTGAACAAGATCACTGTCCGGAATAGGTATCCAATCCCATAGATTGATGACCTTCTAGACCAACTCAAGGGGGAAAAATATTTTAGCAAGGTCGAATTGAAGTTCGGTTATCACCAAGTACTGATTGAACCCTCTGATGTGTGGACGATTTCCTTCAGATCCAAGTAGGTCCTTTTTGAATGGTTAGTCATGCCTTTTGGGTTGACGAATGCGCCTGCAGCCTTCATGAGGTTGGTGGACAACATCTTGTGAACCTTCACCAACTCATTCGTGGTGATGTATTTGGATGACATTTTGATCTCCATTCGGAGTTGGGAAGAACACCTCCATCATATTTGACAGGTCCTCCAAACCCTGTTGCAACACAAGTTGTGTGCCAATTTGGAGAAATGCACTTTTGGTATGACCCAAGTTCAATATCTGGGGTACATCATTGATGAGTAGGGTGTGCATGTGGACCCAACTAAGATACAAGTCATTTGGTATTGGCTAGCCCCAAGCACTCTAACATAGCTCCACAACTTTTTGGGTCTTGCCAACTTCTACCGTAGGTTCATGTTGGGGTTCTCTCATATCACTTAGCCTTTGAGTCGAGTCACCAAGGGAGGAGTGAAATAAAAGTTCTTTTGGTTCTAATCCAAATAGAAGGTGTTTATCGAGTTGGATCATCGCCTCTACTTTGCACCAATGCTCACATTACCAGCTCTGCAACAACCATTTGAGATCGAGACAGATGCCTCTAACTATGCTATTGGTGTAGTTCTTACTCAGAAGGGGCGTCTAGTGGTATATCACAATAAGACACTTTCAGACACAATCTGAAAGTATCCCACCTATGAAAAAGAGATGTATTCCATTGTGTAGACCTTCAAACAATGTAAGTAATACATTTTGGGGAAGGAAACGATCATCCATACAAACCACCGACCCCTGCAGTTCATATAGATACAAGGGAAGTTGTAGAACGATCACCATAAAAAATGGTATATATACCTGCAACATTTCCATTTTAACATTAAGTATAAGAAGGGAAGCATAACAATGTTGCAGATTGCCTCAGCCAACCACTGATCATGGTGCTGACCACTATGCTTAACTCTTGTGGGCACGAGACTGCGGGATGGACACATCTTTACAAGAGCGATCCAGAATTCGACAACACATACCAGACGCTCCTGGAAGGCAAGAAAGTTCCAAATTTTCACCTACAGAATGCACTGTTATGCCACTTGGAACACCTATGTGTTCCTCCAAGCAAGCGTGCCAAGATGATTTTGGAGGTGCACTACAGTCAGGTCGCTGGACATTTCAACGTAGATAAAATAGTGGCAATGATGCATAAGTATTTTTATTGGTCTAACCTTCGACAAGATGTTGGGAAGTACATCACACCTTGCACTACTTGCACCATTACCAATCTGACTATTAAGAAGCAAGGCCTATATACTCCTCTTCCTACTCCTATTCGACCTTGGGACTCCATCTCCAAGGATTACATGTCATGTCTTCCTTCTACTAAGCATGACAATGACTGTGTTTTCGTGGTCATTGACATATTCTCTAAGATGGCCATTTTCGCGGCCTGCAAGAAGAGTATCACAACATAAGTCACTGCTAAGATCTTCTTTGAACGAGTGTGGGTAAATTTTGGGATTCCACAGTCCATTATCTCAGATCGGGACAACAGGTTCCCAAGTATATTTTGTTCAAGTCTATGGTCGATATTGGATACCGAGCTCACTAAGTCCACAGATTTCCACCCCCAAACTGATGGCCAAACATAGGTTGTCAAGAGGATGATCATACACATTCTACGTATGTATAACTCAAAGCATCCACTCACATGGGATGAAAGCCTCCCATATTTCCAGCACAACTACAATAGAGCACTTCATAGCTCAACTGGCCACAACCCCTTTCAGGTGGGGTTGGGATTCCAGCCACTATGTCCCATTGATGTGGCCATACCATTTGCAGCTACTCAGGCATATTCGTCACATATCCAGTTTGAAGCTGACAAGGCTAACAAATTCATTGACGACATTCAACACATCCACCAGTAGGTCCATGAAATATTGTATAGAGCCAATGCTAAGTACAAGCAATGTCATGACCAATAATGGGTGCCACATAAGTTCTAGGTGGGCGACAAAGTTTGGTTACATTTGTATAAGAGTGCCTTGCTAGGCCCCACCGTAAGCTTTGCCCGCTCTGATATGGGCCTTACATCATCACTATGGTTGTAGGGAACAATTATTTTGAGCTCATCATTCCACCATTCCCTGGCCTGCACCAAATGTTCAACTTGGACTGCCTTCGATCATAATTTCCACCATTACTGGACACATTAGACATTGTAGAACATCTCACACCAACAAAGTTAAACCTAGACTATATGGAACAAGCCACCACTGATCACATCATGTACATGAAGATCAATAACACTCACCAACAGAAGATCCAACTATATCAGGTTGTCAAAGCTGGCCAACTCTTGCACCAAGGCAAGTGGCTCACTAGGGACCAAGTTCAGTAGAAGTTTATCCATCTCATGGAGGCACTCAACGCAATGGGGACCATTACCTCCTAAGGGGGCAGGAATAATCTAGGTGGATATTGGTGGCCACCCTCCTTTTCCACTTAGACCCCCACCTATGTTTATTTTCAGTTTTCTTAATTGTAGCAGAACTTACTATTTTTGGTAGTTTTTCGGGTCCTAAACTTCTGGAGCCATTTTGAGCGACTAAAAGACGTTTTTAGGGAAAATAAAGAGACAGTAAAAGTCCCAAAATAGTTCAAAAATTTGTTTTTGGCCTCCTCTTTGAGATATTAAAAATGAGGTATTATGATAGCCAAATGGAGATCATATGCCAAAGTTATGAGCCCAGGAAGTTAATATACCAATTTACCCAAACGAGGCCCACAATTTTGGTGCTTCATCTCCTGGGGTTAGGTTTTTGGAAATTTAGGGTTTCCCATTGTTTATCAATAATAAATAGGCCTTTGAGCTTCATTTTAACATAGTTCAGAGTCATGTATCTGCCACATCTCTTCTCAGAAATAAGCTACCATTGCTCGAGCTAGTTTATTTATATTTTTGTATGTAAGCATATTTTAGTTCTTTGATATTAATGAAATGAAGTTTCATTTTTGTTGCATCTCTGTATTTATGTGTATATTTGTATTTTTTTCGTTCCTTCATAAGTTCAGATCAATGGAACTAAACCTGGGGTCTTTTATTTAGTTCACTCTATCACTTAATAGTACGAGTCTAACCCCGTGAACAAATGAGCTGATGTCAAACATGGTAGACACCATTTTATTATCGACCAATGATGTAAGTTGTTAACAGATGTGAGAGAAACCATTGATGATGTTAATGGATCTCAAGTTACAAAAAAACAATCCATATGGTGTGAATAGATGAGCTAAAGTCAAACACCTTATGAAATCTCTCGGTTGAAAGCCAGTGATGAGGATTTGTCGCCCAGAGCGAGAAAACTTGCAATTGATGTATGAAAGATCCTAGGTACTAAAGGGAGTTTCTAAGTTAACCTCATGGATAAGGAGTTGTTGTCAACAGGAAGCAACCCGCCATAAGAGGGCCTTTGTGTATCCCCATCAACAACATGAAATAGGGATCAAGATTTGAGATAGAATAATGTTGATGTAGAGTTGGTTCAAGAACGGAAGACATGAATGAAGGCTTATGAGTATTGTAGCAGATAGTAACTAAGGGACTCCTCTTGAACATATCAATAACACTTTATGGATTTGGTAGCTTAGACCCAAAACTGATTACGGATGATTTTAATATGGTGTGATGAACCAAAGAGACAAGCATATTTCCCAACCCAATAGTCATGAAGATGAGGTGAGAGAGTGTCATGTTCAAGAGTGACTCACTTCCATTAATAGGTGGAGTACCCTGTTTTCTTAATTTCCCCAAAAATTTCTAGTCAGTAACTGTTTATTTTTGACAACCTTGAGGATGATAACATATGCTTGATTTATAAGTTCATCCTTCATATGAATCCCTCTGAGTATTTTTAATGAACCTTGAGAAGGTGCAGTTCAGTCTCGTCACGTTTGAAAAGTCCAACGTTGTTTGATTCTTTTATGAGTCCATCAGAGGTATAACTCAACTCGTTTTTCATGTTTAGAGAGTTTTAGAAAGAGGCAAAAATAAAACTCCCAAGGTTCCTTTTCATAAAATTGTCTCTTGAGCCCGAAAAGCTAGAAAACAATACTCAGAAGAACCTATTACCCATGTTCGACTATGATATTCCTTTTTCGTAAATAGATTGACCAAGTGAAAGTGTATGATTGACCAAGTAGATGGTGACAATAGAATGAGAAAATCAAGGTTCATCTAGCAAAAATAGGTTGATAAAAGTGGCAATCTCAAAGGATAAAATCGGAATGATTTCATTTTTACATGAGCTTGAAACATGGGAAACTATGCTTGAAATTCGTTGGTTTCATTTTTACACAAGCTTGAAATAAAGGAAAATTATGCTTGACAGTACTTGAAAGTAGTTTCATTTTTACATAGGCTTGAAACAAGGAAAAACTATGCTTGAAATAAGTTTGCATGCTCCCCGCATAATGACTAAATTCAATATACATGGCCCCCAAGCTTCATTTCATGCACCCAAGTAGACTATTTGTTACTACCAGATGGATGGAATAAAGGTTCATTTATGTGATCAAGTGAAAGACTCAACTGGAAATTTATGAGATCTAATCAAAGACCCAAATTGGAAGGGGATTTGTTTCATTTTTTTAACGAGATTGACACCTTAAAAGAACTATGCTCAGGACACCTTGTTTCATGCTTTATCAAACTTGACACAAGAAAAGGAACTCTACTAAGAGAGCTTGTTTCATTTTTTAACGAGCTTGACACAAGAATATGAACTTTCCTCCAAAACCTTGTTTTTTTTTAAGGAGCTTGACACAGAATAAAAGGAACTCTAATTTGAAACCTTCTTTCATTCTTCAAGGTGCTTGACACAAGAAAAGGAACTCTACTCTGAGAACCTTGTTTCATTTTTAGCGATCTTGACACAATAAAAGGAACTATGCTTCGGGAACCTTGTTTCATTTTTTAAGAAGCTCGACACAAGAAAAGGGAACTTTCCTCCAGGATCTTTTGTTATATTAATCATGGCTCCCCAGAGACCATGGTTTCCAATAATCTCTCATCATATGGGAGAATGATGTTCTGTAAGGGATATAAATCAATGGATCCAATGAAAAGATCAGTTTCCAGTGCTCTTAGTACATAATGCACTGCAATTAGGGGAATTTTGAGGTCTAAAATGGGCCTCCTAAGAAAAATGTACAACCAAAATAAACTTTATAAGAACCAATAGGATTCAAGATGATGATTTCAACCATGGGGGGTGATTCACTATTTTTGGAGTAAAAAGGTAAAAAGATTAAAAAAGAATAAAAGAATAAAATTACTTTTTCAACTTGTATTTTCAACTTATCTCCCAAAGGTTTTACTCAAATTTTGAGTGGGAGTACTTGTTGGATGAAAAATTTAATTCCTCATCCAAAGAGTACCCATGTTTCATACTTTTGATGGACCCTGCTACATGAAAAATGAGAAATACATGAAAAACCATGATCGTAATAACATTTTTTTCATGTATTTCTCAGTTTTCATGTAGCAGGGTCCATCAAAAGTATGCAACATGGGTAATCCTTGGATGAGGAATCAAATTTTGCATAGAAAGAGTGTTTGCAGTCGAAATTTGAGTAAACCCATAGGGAGAGAAGTTAAAAATACGAGTTGAAAAAATAATTTTTTCTTTTTTCCCTCTAAAATTTGATAATGTCATCTAATCTTATTTTATTATTTCCACTATTATTTTACAATTTCCTTAGGAGGCCCATTTTAGACCTCAAAGATCCCTTAACGCATCACCTACTAGATCATTATTAGACGCAAGCATGGAACATGTTTCCACATAATTAATATGTGTTGGGGAAGATACCACTTTCATATAAGGAATATTTAGGAAATTTGGTTGATTGGGAGTCAAATTATGACCTACGAATGAAAGTTGGTCAATGGTCACGATTCTTCCTTCATGTTGGAAACACATCACATGAAAGAGAGAAGAGACAAGAGCTCCCATGTCATAAACATAGTCACACAAAAGGAAAAATCCAAAGGTCCTTGAACTACCATCACATTAATATATATAGTCTTTCCTCCCAAAAAAATAGGCAAATGAGGAAGGATCCCTAATAGTTGATTGGTTCCTTTGTTAAAATCCAACATATTCTGGGTAAAGGGCACAAGCTATGGAGAATTGAAAGCTTGCCAAGAAGTTGAGGACATATACCAATAGACACACCTTCATCTATAATTGTGTCAGGTACAACTATATTATAAGCATGTATTATGATCTGGAAGTTCACATAAGGAGGAAGGCAATATCTTACCAGTTGACCCCAATCAAAGGAAGTGAACACACTATTTGGAGGGGGTGTTGTCGGAATGGGAGAGGAAGAATTTTCCATACTACCTCAAGTTTGACAACGTTACCATATAAGGAGCACCAATATTTTCAAAAGAAGGAAAAGGACAAGGATTCCCATCAGAGGGGTTTCCTTGATTGGTAGACTGGGGAACTGTCACTATTAGTCTCAACCTAAGATCCACTAAGGAGTTATTCCACCGTGAGGATATTGTTCTGTGGTCAATTGATTGATTTTAGAAATTAAATACAAAAATAAAACAAAGGGGTAACTAGGCAGATAAGGATTACCAAGTCACTGTGGACTGCAATATACCACCTTGGTAAACCAAGGATTTACATATGTGCATGAAATCTCCCCAAATGTTATGTTCGGTGTATCATAAGTGGAAAGGTAGCTGAATCATATTCATAAGTTTGGATTGCATCCTATGGTTGACTTCCTAAATATACTTGGAGGTACGTGGAAGCGCAGTCTGTAGTAGTGTTTTCTAATGCGTAATTGTTCACTGAGAGAGTTCCCATATATTTATCATGTGTGGAGCGCCATCCAATATACTCAAAGGTACATGGAGGTCGATCTTGTTAGGCGCCTATACTACTAGTGTAACCCCTTATTATTATTAGCACAACCCCCTTATTATATTCTTGTACCCATGTAGTCCCCATATTGTTATTATTGTGCCCCATAGAAGCCCACTATTGTTATTATTGTGCCCTTACATTATTATTGTTACGTCAGCTCTGATTATATTATGACCCCTTATAATCCTAATATAGAAAGGAGGTCTTGTCATTTGTATCATCCAAGAATTGTTCATTCATGTAATGTAAAGGAGGTTGCCCCCTCGAAGAGGCTGAATTCTAAGGTGTTGATCTATCTTTTCTTTCTTTTTGTGAGTTGGTTTCATAACCTTTGGTATCAGAGCTTCGGATTCTAGGGTTTCACTACTCCAAATAGGTCATCATGGAATGTTCGCTATAACTTTTTTCTGCGACGTTTCAGAAGCGAAAAAAACCCATTTGAGACGAAATCACACTGAACCTCGGGTCCAAATTTCAGAGCTTTTCGCACAATATTTGTGGAGATATGATCTGAGGAGGTTGGTCTTTTTGCAGACTCTTGAATTACATTCCAAACAAGTGACTTGGGGAAACTCATCATAACTTTCTCTCTGAGCATCAGATTGAAATTTTGTTAGAAGTTACAGAAATAGGACAGACTATAGTTTCTTGTATACATTTTTCAGATCCAAAGGTCGAAATAGTGACACATGGCACGTCGTACACGTTTGCTCTATTGAACTTGTTTATAATCAGGTCACCGTGGGAGATTTGACATAAATCTTCCTTGGAGAATCCAATTTGGATTAGACTGGTGAATTGGAAAGAGGATGCAGAGGGATACCACAGGTCACAATTTCAAAACTGGAAGATCCAAAATTACAAAGTTATAGTCATTTCAAGATCGAGCTCCTAAAATCAAGAAAAAACGAGATGAGGAAGTTTGATGGCAAGGATCCGGTAAATTGGATGCTACAGATGGAGAAATATTTTGATCTACATGGTGTACCACTGTTACAAAAGGTATGTATTGCATCTAATTATTTAGAATTGAATAAATTTTTATGGTATAAAGGCTTTGTTCTCATAAACCACTTGTCACGTGGTCAATTTTCATGGAGGAAATGATAGCACATTATGAGGATACAAAGAGAAACTCCTTCTTTAGCCAATTGATAAATCTCAAACAAAAGGGTTCAATGGAAAAGCACATTGAGGACTTTAAAAAATTGAATAGAAGGATAAATTAATTGCAGAGAAGCAAAGGATTGATGTCTTCATAGGGACTTTAAAGGATAACGTTCAACATGAGGTTCATTTTTGGGAACCTGATTCACTGAAGGAGGCATTCAAGTTGGCAAGAAAAATTGAAAGCGAAATTATGGAAATAAAGAATCCCACCACTCATGACTATAATTATGGAAGTGTTCTTCTCCTAGCCTTCCACAACCTACAAGGGTTACACCACAACAATTGGAAGAAAAAAGAGAAAAAGGGCTTTGTTACAATTGTGATAGAAAATGCACTAAAGGTCATAAGTGTGCTGAGAAGAAATTATTTTACATAGAGTATGAAGAGGAGGAAGAAAAGGATCAAGAAACATCAAAATAAGAGGATATACGTCAGGACCCAACCCCTGAGAAAGAAGAAATGAATCTGACCATATCTTGTAAAGCATTGGTAAGAATTACCACTCAAACTCTCAAGATAGAAGGACATATCAAGAAGAAAAAGGTTCAAGAAGTGAAAGATCACATCAAAGAAGAAATGAATCCAGCCATATCTTGTAATGCATTGGCCAGAATTACTACTCCTCAAACTCTTAAGATAGAAGGACATATCAAGAAGAAAAAGGTTCAAGTAGTGAAAGATCATATCGAGAAGGAAGAAATTAATCGAACCATATCTTGTAATGTATTGGCTGGAATTACCACTCCTCAAACTATCAATATAGGAGGACATATCCAGAAGAAAAATGTTCAAGAAGTGAAAGATCACATCAAGCATCAAGAAATGAATCTGACCATATCTTGTAAAGCATTGGAAGAAATTACCACTCCTCAAATTCTTAAGATATGACATATCAAGAAGAAAAAGGTTCAAGCAGTGAAATATCAAGACCAAGTGCAACAAATGTCACTCTCACAAAAGCTAATAGAAGCTAAGATAAATGGTATGGAATCTAAGATAAAGGGCGTGGAATCTTAGAGGAATGGCATGGAAGCTAAGATGAATGGTGTGGAAACTAAGATCAATGGCATGGAAGCTAAGATGAATGGCATGGATGATAAGATGGGAGAATTGAATATAAATTTGAATAAGTTACTACAAGAAATGGTCACTAATGGTGAAAGGGTAGTAAAGGAAACTCATGATGAGAACAAAAGAAATGTTAATCATGATTTCATAGACTCTAATGTTGGATTGAAGACCCATCATATTCCAAAAATCAAGCATCAACAACAAGTTCTCCAAGTTTTAAAGGACAATGCCACTTTGGTGCAGAATCAAATGAAACAACAGGTAGATCAACATCGTAGTGAAAAAGGTTTTGATGTAGGTGATTGGGTATTTTTACGGTGACATCTCAAGCAAGTTATTTATGAGAAGGAAATGTTGGCAATACTACATGCACTTAAGAAATGGCGACCTTACCCATTGGGAAGACACTTCAAGGTAAAGATGGATCATGATAATCTTAAATACCTTTTAGAACAAATATTATCTTTAGAAGAACAAAAAAAATGGGTCACAAATATGTAGGGTTATGACTTTGACATCATCTACAGAAAAGGGAAGAAATTTTTTGTTGCAGATGCACTCTCAAGAAAGAATGAGGATGTGGAAGCATTGTTTTGTGCTATTTCTATTATCCAAACCGATTGGATAAACAAAGCAAGGGATGAATGGAAGAAGGAAAAAGAAGTGTGGCCACTCATTCAAAAGTTGTAGAATATTCCAATTCAAACAATATTACCAGAACTTGAAGAGGAAGGAAAAATCATATTGGAACCTGGAGCAGTCACAGAAACAAGAACCTAACAGCTACAAAATCGATCAATTTTAGAGTATCTCATCAAGTGGAAGAACTTACCTGCTGAATATTCCACATGGGAGGACAAGAATTTTATACAGAAGCATCAAGAACTACTCAAGCGTTGAGGACAACACTTTTTGAAGGAG
>APFE030968103.1:62528-81658 GCA_000404065.3 Pinus taeda | reverse complement strand
AGGAGGTTTCCCCCTCGAAGAGGCTGAATTCTAAGGCGTTGATCTATCTTTTCTATCTTTTTGTGAGTTGGTTTCATAACAGATCCTATAGACTTATGTACGTGGGATGGGATATCACCTCCGAAATGTAACTCTAACAAAGAATGACAACTCCTACATCTAAAGATGTCGGAACACATCTATGGCCTAGACCTCTATGTGAGTCATTAAGTTTCAAATGCTCATTAGGATAATTGAGTGAATTTTAGAGTTTATCTTGAATTATGTTTCGATTTCAAGGGTCAAAACTCAATATCACCTGAATGCACCTATGATGCAACTAATATGATAAAAATAAATCTTTTTATTTTCCCTTTAAGAATGAAATGCCTAACTAAGTAGGGGAAGAAGAAATTATTCAAGAATGCAACAAATAAATGATGCAACAATTGATCTCCTCAACTTCACTATTCCAATCAAAATCAAAGCCCTATATGCAATGCAAATAATTGTTTTTATTTACTTTTATATTAATGTTTCAAATGAAAAGAAACATATGAATGCAACTATATCGCTGACAAAAAAAAACCACAGACATTAACTATAATGTAAAAGTTACTTTTCAAATTCAACAATAAATCTATGCATACAAACCTAAATTGCCAAGAAGAAAGAAAGAATGAAACAAAATCTTATCTAAAGGTGATGATACTCAGAGGTGATTAACACTCATACACAATTTAGCCCCGCCCCTCACAATTGAAGAGGAATTTTTTTTGTGAAAATACAAGCAAAAACACACAATTTCACACAAGGGATTGGATTTACAGAGACAATGACAAACTCAAAGACTCCAGAAAAATTTCTGGACCAAAGCAAAACAAAGAGCGAGGAAAATAAATGAATTTTTTTGCATCCTAAAGAAATAAACATAGGTGTAGAACAAACACCAATGCACTACTGCACAGGCACAAAGAAGGAACAAGTGCGCTAAAGCACTTTGTCTCCAGATCTGGGGGTGCTTCGACACAGTTTCGGTCAAAGCACGACACAAAAAACCAAAGAAAGCTCAAAGAAGTGTTTTCCTAGGGTCAATAAATGTCTGAGTGGGTCAATAAAGGTCACTTAAAGAGGTGAAAATATGCTAAGGTCAAGGAAACCACTAAGGGAAGAATCATTCCCTAGTGGAGGCACCAATTTGTTATGCGGAATTTTCACAATTGTAGACAAAGGTGAATTCCCTAGATCTAGTGGTCTGATCTAGAACAATAAAAGACAAAAAACATAATTTTTTCCTTAGATAAATTAGAGTATGGGAAATAATCCTACCTCAAATCTGTAGCAAGCCTTCCTTTCCTCTGTGATTGTAAGTTCCAACTCTAGCTCCAAGTGCTATAATTAAAACTTGCACACATGACTAAAACAAGCAAAGGATCCACAACATCCACATAGCATAATCTAACATTTATATTCAATCAATCAACATGGCACTGAAATACATGAGTGAAAACATAAAAAAACACATGTATGAAAACAAGATGCTCTTTGTATTGATAAATATAGGAAAGAGTTTACAGCCATAAATAGTAGTTGATCTTGTAGATGTCTCCCCAAGTTGACTTGGCTTTCCTTGTCACGAAGCACACTCAACACCAACCCTAATGCATGAATATTATGATTCTTTTAGGTTCAAAGCAACAACATGAGGGCACTAACAATCTCCAAAGCCAACTCAGATCTTATGGGAGGGAGTAAATTTATAGGAGTGTGGTAGTTTGGGAATTCTTATCCAATTATCGATCTAGGCTTGAGATCCACTTAAGAGGGGAATATAAGATCAATGAATAAGAGATAAGGTCTCCAATATAGGATTTGAGTTCTCTATCCATGGTAAATTCTTAGAAATACCTTGGAAGTTTTGGAAATATTTTTTAATTTTCCTAAATTTCTAGAATTAGCGCACCTGTAGAAGGGAGAAACAAGTGTTGAATAGTGTAGGTAAACAAGCATGCAACATGCCTTGAATGTAGGTGGATATGGAGTCAGGGTGTGATGGTGCTAAAAACAATGTTTATGAGCAATTTTTCCCAAAAAAAAGACTTTTTGGAGAGGTCATGCTTAGGGCTTTGTGAAGGGATGATGACAAAATTTTCATGGATATTTATTGATCCAGTTTGCAGGCCTTTTGGACCGATGTGACAAAATGGCATATAATAGTTATTTACAAGGATTTCATTACAAGTTTTCCTATGACATCAAGGAAACATGAATCCATCATGATTGTGCTTGACAAGTTGTGCAAGGTAGCTCACATCATTGCAGTAAAGTCTACTAATTCAACGAGCAAAGTGGGTTAGATCTCCATTAATAGATAGTGAGGTTGCATGGATTTATCAAGAGGATTATATCAGATATAGATGCCAAGTTCACTTCCAGGTTTTGGAAGGAGTTGTTTTCATGCTTGGGGACAGAACTAGCTTTTAGTACAACTTATCATCCACAAGAAGATGGGAAGACAAAGAGGATTAACAGGTTCCTTGCGGATATGTTGAGGATGTATATCATACATCAACAAAGCAATTGGGAGTGGATTTTTATTATAATAATAAGTATAAGGAATCCTTGAATATGAGTTCATTTGAGGATATCTATGGGTGGAGTTGTAATACTTCTATCAGCTGGAGTGATCCAATGAGTAGGGTGTTGATTGGATGGGATATGATGAAAGAGATGGAGCAAGATATGTAAGTTATCATAAGGAATTTGAAGGTAGCATAGGACAAAAAGAAGATTTATGATGATAGGCATATAACATTCAAAAACCTTTAGGTTGGAGAGCATGTTTACTTCTGTATCAATCCCAAGAAGAGCTCGTTGAGGATTCGACCATGTTCCAAGCTGGAATCTCAGTATTGCGGGCATTTTGAGATCCTTGAGTGGACTGGACCAGTGGCATACATAATTGTCTTTCCTCCATTAGTGAAAGTCCATGATGTTTTCTACGTTTCATTGATTAAAAGGTATATATGAGATGTTTATCATTTGATTGATTGGTCTATATTGCAAGTGGAACCAGAAGGAGAGTTCCAGCCAAAGCCTCAATGCATCCTACAACAAAACAAGTTCATGCTCTAGATTCAAGCAACAGAGCAAGTTAATATACAATGGAAGCACTTTGGGCTAGATGAAGGTACATGGGTGATGGCTAATCAGATGTGGGAATTATATCCTTCTTTATTTCTTGGCTAAAGAAAATGTGCTTGGTTTGTGTGTGTGTATGAAATTGTGTTTATAAAGCTCCAATAAGCAATATGTTTGTAAATACTGCATCAAGATATGTTTATAAAGCTCCAATAAGAACTATGTTGTCATGTTTTAAAGAAGTTTTGTAATAGCCCTAGGTTATATTCCATGTAATAAATTGGGATTATAATGGCTAAAATAAAACCAAGGTCATGGGACACATATTCTAAGTTGAATGAAGGGAAAAACATTACATTGGGCATCACTTGTGGCTAATTATTTATTGGCTATGGAAATTCCATGCATATTTGAATTCTCTTTTTTGGGGACTCTCCTAGCTCTATCTCCTGCTTGGTCAAAGTAACTACTCCATAATATACGCAAGAGATAAGAAAAAAGCCAAGGTATAGGTGAACTCAGTGGTCTCATGATCAATCATCGTGCAGTGGCGAGAAAGTAGGTCCGCGGAGGGAGACGCAGTGGTCTCACGATCAAATTCACCCTATACTATTAGGATAGTGCACCACCCTATCAGCTGTAGAGAATGAATCTTGTCCAGCCCACATAAATGCAATGTTGTCGCTCCCTGAACCGTCGACTATCTTAAGAGGGCCCTCAACCTAATAGTGCTCTCCCTCTACCGACGATCTCTCTATTAGGAAAGAAACTTATGTCAACTGCATGACATACGTAATATATCCCAACCCTATCTATTCTCATTGCATCCATCCATGCGATCACTTTAGAAGAGATGCATCCGATCCCATTGTACAAACACATTTCTCGATGTCTCTCTTAAGATAGGGAGATGGAAATGGAGATAGAAAGGTGCCCTCAACATTATGTGTACGACTTTAGTTTTTCCACCATTACTTTATTTTTCAACAGTTATATTTTGGATCTTAGATTAGATCTTCATTGCATCTTTTTTTCAAGGAGTGGCCCTTCCTTTGTGTTACCACAATGTATTGATACGGTGCTCCCTACATACGTCTGGGAGTTTACAGTTGGTTGAAGGAGTGGGATTGGAAAAAAAGCGGTGAATGCTTTATCAAGGAGGGAGTTCACTATAGTCCTTCATGGGAGGCTTCCCCACCGTAAGAAGCTACAAGAGAAAGCAGAATGAAGCCTTGCTCATTCAACCCTCTTTCTCGCTTCCATACGAAGGCCATGTCAAAGGCCTCGCATATATCTATAATCAAGTAGGTGATATGGGCACATCCGTCCATTGCAGCGATATCAAACGGAACCTCGATGTGTATTACTATGAGACCTACCATTGTGTTACAAAATAGCGCTTGCCGAGAGATTCTTCCATGAATAGTTATCCATAAGTAAGTGTGTTATCGTAATAGATTGAACAAGAGTTGAGAGAGACACAGTCCAATCTTAAAGAAATCAAGGGTGAGGTAACAAACTCTCGACCATCAGGAGAGGGCTTTCCCTCGCTACCCCGACCCGTCTATGTAGAAGTTTGAGAGGTCTGTTGGCATCTATTTGGATGGAAACTATCCCTTCATCACCAGGAATAAGGAGTGACCTTTTGATTGATTCTCCTTTCTTTCTTTATATTCCTCTTCCCACTGGATAAGGCAGCCCAACCCCCTAACCCGAAGTCGCCGCCCACTCCCTGTCCCTTGCCTTATTGCTTGCCAGTTCTTGTGGTAATCGAGCCATTCATTACCCAAGGAAGTGGAATCCATCCTAGAACCAATGACAGTCAAACCAACCAAAGGCTGCCCATGACACAAGCTGAAAGCCCTAGAACAAAATGAGGGACTCATCAGACTATGGCATGCATTTTAGTGCTAGTAGTGGGAATGGAGAGGCAGGCAGTGGTGAATTGGAGACACGGTACGAGAAAGAGAAGTCGGTATGAGTGATCGGTCTGATGATGACAAGCGAGGAAATAGATAGAAAGAGATAGATGGAATTAGGTTGGGCCAAAGTCCATCCCATCCTCCAACCACAAAGAAAGGGTAATTCCCTTTCGACCGATTTCAACTCCTAATCCTATCCCACCTAAGGCTTCCTCCTTCTCCTTTTTTCCAACTCTCCATTGCTTCCGCCCCTATCTAGTCGAGATCCACACCCGATTCTTCCATCCTACGTTACCTCCTTCAGAACCCTCTTCATACGATGGCTTTCGTGCCACATCCATCCGATGCTACTTACCCACCCAACTATTCACGATATTGCAATCAAACCTCCTTCCTTGCGTCCACTAAATGAATAGGCTCGGGAAAACTGATGGAATGGCCTAGTGCTCGTACTTGGTTGGAGGGAGGGAGCTAGTTGTACTATTGTCGTAGATGACTTGTCCTGAGCTTGATTGATATAGGCTCGCTAGAACTTGACTGGGGACCACCTTACTGAACTGGGAAAGCAGACTAGAACCTTACTAATTGGCTGGGTTTACCACCTTACTGGTTGGGGTGACTTGGATAGAGAATCCTCCCCCATGCGAAGCCTTCCCCATGAGAATGATGAGGCACAGAAGCCCACCCCATGCCTGCCTGAGCTGATTGGATAGATATATATCCCATCATACCTGAGCTTACCAGATAGATAAAACAACCATACATCAGATTATATCGATCGTTATGCTATATCTCCCCCTTTATTTCTAGTAGCTTATATATGATTATGTCATAAGAGCGGTTTACTTACGACAATGTTGCTATTATATAAGTAATTATGCGTACCTTATTCCCCCATTAAGAGAGAAAGGGCAAGCAAGCCAGGAAGAATGCATTCCCTTCCCTTCTCCTGCTGTAGGTAGAACCCTATCTCGGAAGCTAGCGAGAACTCCTCCCTTCAATGTATGTATCTGGAAGTCCGCCTTTGACTCCACACCTACTCTCTGCTCACGCCAACCAATCATATGTATGGGGAGTCTTTCTGAATCAAATTGTGTTCTCAGACAGGCTTATAAACGTAATAACAACCGGGATTAACTACTATTCCTCTGTTTCAAACTAACTATTTTTGATATGTTCCCACCTACATACCCTTAAAAGTAGTAAATTGGATGCTACATTTGGTATTTTGGGTACTGAGTTAGCGGGTGGTTGCGGAATTTGTCAAGCGCCATTGGATAAGGGAGGGTCCACCTTCTTTTTAGTAGCAGTTAGTTCAGGTGGCATCTCATATTGGTGCCATTGATTTTGAAGGTGGACATCCACGGCGGTCATGAATACAGTCTGAAATGAAGGATCTTCGGATGAATTAGATGATGAAGGTTTCTTTCTTAGGTGGGGGTGCAGGTTGTTGGGCCGCGACAAACCCTTGCAACGGGAAAGAATTTTGCAACACTTGAGGATTGGACCTGGGTTGATAAACAATGGGAGCTTGGCCTCTCAAGGCTTGGGCTGCTTTAAGTTTATTCGCTTCAATGGCTTGGCGTACCTTTAGTAAAAGTGGACAATGCTGAGTATAATATCCATATTCACCAGAAATGGAACAAGGTTGGTTTGTTCTCAGTTTCCCTCGCTTAGGAGGGTTATTTGGTCCTGAGTTCTGATTAGGATTTCCCCCAACATTTGCTGATGCATTTTGTTGGTTTCCCCTAGCCCCTTTATCTTGATTATTGGCTTTTTTCTTCCCCTCATTCTTCTTTTTTGTTTTTTTCTATATATTCTGAGGATTGGGCACATTTTGCTGGGCATATACTTGCCCTTGTTGGGGAGGATTTTGCTGCACCAAATTCTGTTTTGGCTGAGGTGCTTGCATCGATGGTGTGGAGGGTGCTTGAGGAGAGAACAAGTACAACAAGAGAGAGAGCACTTGGACACAAAGAAGACACAAGAAATCAAGCAAAGGACAAACAAGGAAAATCAAGGAAGCATAAGAAAAAGATTAGAACAACAAACAACAAAATAATTTTGCAAATAACAAGTTGCATGTTTGATTTATCTTGCTAGAATTTGAATGCATGGTGTATGCATTAGTTTACAGATTATTTTTCTATCATTGGCATGGGATTTTCTTGGATTGGTAGTCGTGTACAACCTTTCCTATTCCATTTCCTAGATAACCATGATGTATTGGGTTTCCCTTTGGTTGAGCATTGTATTACCGGTAGATTTTGAATCATGATGAGGTGGTATCAAGAAAATCCCAAGGGTTGAGGGTGAAGGTGGTTTTCTCTGTGAAGTTATTGACAAGTGGGTGCAGATAGAAAAAATCCTATGGGTATGGTAAAGAAATCTTAGGGAATCCAAGCTTGTATTGATTTGGTGATCTCTAGATTGGTTTAGGTGAGATCACTTTGACTTGACGGTGGAGGTGGTTTAACCTCTGAATTCCTTGTTTCGTTATGTTTTGGTTTATCCCTTGTAATCCCACATTCAGGTTTGGAATGTGGAAAGAGGGTGATTGGCTGAAAGAGAGATTTGATTCAGCCCAATCTATGATTGGTTGGTACATGGAAGTCCCTGACTTGGTTGGTACTGTGCATATGTTAATATGCAATATTATTTATTAATGCTCAATGAGCATAAGTGTTGATTTATTGTTGTTTATATGACTTGTTTGTCATGGCTTCATTCTGGTTAAATGTTGGTTACATTCCTGGTATATTTCTTATTATATGATGTGCTCTTGATTTAGATCTAATTCATGGTTTGATGGCTAATGGTTGATTTATATGAATGCATGTGCTAATCTTTGTTTTATTGCAACTATTATGAGAGGGTAGTAAGCCTTATTGATGAATATCTGATGAACTAATGAAAACAATGAACAAACTATGCATTCATGACCTACATGTACCATAATCATAAAGTGTTTGTATAAATGAAGAATTTGGACCGACAATTTCCCGAGGTCGTAACTTTGGCGTACGATCTCTGTTTTAGTATCGTAATACCTCGTTTCGAAGAATCCATGAGGAGGCCACAAAGAGAATTTGTGAAATTTATTTTCACGTTTTTCCGATCTCTCTATTTTCCCTGAAAATGTAGTTTAAGCCCTCAAAATTCCTCGGAACTTTAGGATCCGAGAAATTGCCAAAAATAGAAAGTTGTGCTAAATTAAAAAAAGAAACTGAGAGGAAATAATGTTGGGTCAAGTTAGGTTGATAAAAGTGTGATCATGTGTCACTAGGTCTTTGCAATCTGTTTTGGACATATGGACCCCATTTTCCATAAGTGCATCTTGGAAATTGGTTCATGCATAGTAACTCTCATCTCATGTTTACCCTAGTGAGCAAGTTAAAGTGGGTAAATGTGAGGTGGGGTGTTACAAGAGTAATCATTCCTATGTTGCAGGAATTGGGGGAAAACAAACCAACCAAGAACGAATCTTGGTATTTACTATACAAGTGATTATGAAGAGTAAAAAGACAAGGTTTGGCTAAAGTAGGGATCTTCCCAGGTAGAAATGGAAATTGGAAATTATAGCCAAAATGGTTAATCAATAACCCCTTTTATCATATAAGATTGAGTTCATTTGTAGACTTTAGTAAAAGAGAACTATTGCAAGTCAATAAAGAAATTTTATTCCCATGTTAGCATGTCGTAGGCCAAAACATGAGAATTCTCTGTACTGGACAAGAAACAAGTAGTCTTGGGAAAGATAACAATAAAGCCTAAGGAAGAACCTTAGTGGATGCCCATGACATGAATCCACTAGGAATTTGATCTAAGTCAATGCTTTTCTTTTAAAGAAATCATTAATAAGTACATCATTCACACCAGGATGTAAGCATAACTAAGTATAAGTGCAAATGTACAACTTAGAACTCTACAACGGATACCCTCGCATGCATTGCATAGAAAGAGAAGAAATAAATATTAACCATATTGTAAACCATTATCACATTTACAATACCATATATAGTAACACCAATATATAATATATATATATATATATTAATATAGTCTTTCTTAAAGTAGAGAAGTACAAATGTTCAGCTAAAACCCATAACTTCTAATATGAAAATTTCATATAAAAAATGGGTAAAAACCCTTAACTAAAAATCAATGTACATGGATTTGTTTCGACGCCTCACCCTTGACCCAACAATTTTAACAAAAAAATTATGAAAAAAAATTATTGGAAAATAATGCCCAGTTAAATGGTTTTTTCTTCACACCCTCATTTACAACAAAATTAGATGTAGCATATGAACAAGTTGCAACCAAGAAAAACATTGAAAACCTGTAAATGATATGAATAAATAAATTCCTAATAAGATGAAGCATGAATAAGAAATTTTGCACACAATTGAACCCAAAATAATGCCTCGTAACAAAACCCCATTGAAATCATAGGCTAACCTATTGACAAGAAGAAGAAACCCTTTATTCGTGCTTTGGAATTACATTTAAAAAAAATAAATCTTAAAGATAACATTGTGAAAACTTCTATGGAAACTAGTGCCTCACCGTGTAAACCTTCTCTCCTTATATTGGAAAATGCATCAATAATATAAATAAACATAGAAAGAAAACCTTTGTAAGAAGAAATCGAGCTAGGGTTTTAGTTCACACTGAATTTTTGAACAAGTTTGCCTAGGAGAAATGTCATGAAACGTGGGTCGCAGTGTCAGTAGTGTTGACAAAGGTAGACATGAGACTCTTCACAGTGAGCTACACCAAACCACGAAACTAATATATATATATACCGTGTTTGTATAAGAAATACCTATTTCCAATGAATCAATAATATAAAACTGTGATGAAGTAAAGATGGACTTAATATTGTAATCAATGTATCTTTAATTTCAAATTTT
This sequence comes from Pinus taeda, assembly GCA_000404065.3. Lineage (NCBI taxonomy): Eukaryota > Viridiplantae > Streptophyta > Pinopsida > Pinales > Pinaceae > Pinus > Pinus taeda. The sequence goes on along the minus strand of APFE030968103.1, from coordinate 71,700 downwards.
TTATATTTTAATTAAATAATTTATATCATATTTTAAAATTTTAGATCGATAAATTAAGTTTTATATATATTATTTTAAATATAAATCAAATGTATTTAATATTTTAATTAATTTATTTATATAATATTTAAAATTTTTAAATTGGTAAGTTTAATTTTTATATATAGTTAAAAAATTGGTAAAAAATTAGTTTCAAATTCCAATATAAATCACAAAAAGCTTAAATTTAAATATTTCAATAAATTAATAATTTAAATATTATAAATATTTTTAAAATATAAATTAAAACTTAAAAACAAATCAATATTTATTTCCAATCCGTTAATAAGTTAAATATATAAACTTCGAAGTTTTAAACTATTTCCAATGAATCAATACAGATTCATTAAATATGTAGAATTTTAGTGAACCATGGACTTATAAATCATTAGGTATATTAATATGAATTTCTAGTTAAGTTTCTTGCCCTTAAACTTAAGCTCTTAGTTGGCCGTACAGAGTCCTTCGTAAACGACTTTGCATCCTTCATTAAAGAGCTTAAGGACATAAAGCTTGACCCTGAGGACATTCTAGTCAGCTTTGATGTGGTCCCCCTTTACACTTGTATCTCTATAAAGGAGGCCTTGGAAGTGATCTATCGCCTAACAGATCCCGATACCGCTCGACTAGTTGAGATCTGTCTTACTTCCACTTTTTTCTGTTTCGAGGGTGAGTTCTTTGAACAGACCTATGGTGTTGCCATGGGCTCACCCCTATCCCTTGGCTCGTCTCCTTCCCAAGCTATGGAAAAGGTATGTAGATGACACTAATGTCATCTAGTCCCATGGCCAAGAGGAGTTGGATCTCTTCTTCAATCACCTTAACTGTCAATCCTCTGCCATTAAGTTCACCATGGAAAAAGAAGTTAATGGTTGCCTCCCCTTCCTTGATATTCTTATCTCTAAGAATATTGACGGTTCCCTCTCCCACTCAGTATTTAAGAAGAAAACGCATATTGAGCAATATCTTCATGCCAATTCCCATCATTTCCCTCGCAGAAATTGGGTGTTCTTAACACCCTTGCTACTCGTGCCCTTAGGATTTCTGATAATAAGAGCTTTGATCAGGAGAAATCCCATCTCCTTAATGTCTTTATGGAGAACGACTATAGTAGGTGCCTTGGTCAAAAGGCTTTCCTTAAAGCCTTCAAGAATTCTGTTATTAAAAGAGAACCTAAAGAGCATCTCCTAGGTGTCCATCTTCCCTATGTCCAGGGAACCACAGACAAGATTGCTCGGATTCTTAAGAAGTATAATTTTCCCTCGACCTTTAGGCCCCTCAACACCATTTGTAAATCCCTCCAATCGGTGAAGGATCTTGTTGATCCTAGAGATATGAAGGGTGTCTACATGATTCCTTGTTCTTGTGGAACCCCTTATATCGGGGAAACAAGATGCTCCATCCATCAAAGGATCAATGAACATGCAGTTGACCTAAGGCACGAGAGAACCAAGTCTTCAGTGTTAGCAGAGCATTGGGAAAAGACCAAGCATCAGGTTTATATTGAGGAGGCCAAGGTTATTTCCAAGGTTATGCATTTCCATCACCGTAAATTTAGGGAAGCCATTGAAATTGAAAGGAGGCCAAACAATCTCAATAGAGATGATGGTTGGAAGATCAGTAGTTGTTGGATCCCTGCCCTTTCTTCCTAGTCTTGCCTTCCCCTCCCTCCCCCTCCTCCCTTGTTTGACCTTTTCTAGTTTTCTAGGTTTCCTCGTATTTTTCTCCCTTTTTATCCCGTATCATTTTCCATCCTCCTAGGTTTCTCCTTTGGTTCATTTTTGGTCTTGTTCTTGACCATCTTGTTTTTAATTTTTGTCTCTCGTTATAATATTTTTATTACCTTATCAATAATATCTTAATATTATTATCCCTAGATCTATTAGATGGCTTCTCTTATAATTTTTGATTTTATGTTCTCCACCCTTACCTTAATCCAAAATTATTATCTCTGCTCTCTCTCTCTCTCTCTCTCTATTTATATATATAAGTTATATATATATATATATATATGATGATGATTGATGATGTGATGATGTTAACAGTCCCGAGAACCAAACATTGTCTATCAGACCTAAAAGAAGAAACAAATTATTTGTTTTGATTTAAGATTTTCCTATGCTCAAAAAGCTTGGAAGAAGCCTCCCAAGCTCACTTATAATTTTTGACATTGTAAAAAGACTAGGTAAGCGTCAGGTATTGTAACAAAGATTGTTGAAAACTGAGACCTAATTGGGTACGTAGGGCACTCTAAGAGGAAGTGGTTTTCATCCTCGATGTTCCTATTCTCACATATATGGCAGATCCTTTCCATCCATGGCGTTTTAGGAACTGCCCAACGACCTGTTTCACTATGGAGCTCATGAGAATCGTTCTAATCTTTGCTATATTAATTTTCTTCTTTGAGCTAGTTAAAATAGATAGATACTTTTGATCTTCTAGGGTGGGGTTAATGAGTTTCTTATAATAACTTAATTTTCTTTTAGCCATTAAATCTTTCTCACACCACATTTTTTCTTTGAACTTAGAAGTAACAATATCTTTAATGTTATTTATGTTTTTTAATGCATCATTCTCGTTGATCTCCCAATAAGTTAACTAGGCCCTTGTGTCTTTATGCCACCCTCGATTGAGCCTTAGGTGGTTTTGGCTAGAATTTAAAGCTAGCTTAGGAAGTCTATGATCGTCTATGTTATTGAGTTTGTGCTTGTACAATAGAAACCTAATCATATCTAGGCTCTCAATAGTGGAAATACCTGCTTCTATAAGGAGAATAGGATAGGGTGTATTACTTTTAATTTTCAAGTTATAAGTTATAAAACGCTTTTGGATTTGCTCAATATTTCTCCATGATTCTCTGGAGATGCTGCAACCCCAAACCTCACAGCCATATAAGATAACAGGAGTGACTAAAGTTTCAAAGAAGAACTTCTTTTTATCACACATTACGAGGTTTGTTGTTTTACAATTATTTTCAAGACCAAAATAAGCTTTCCACCCCCCATTTAATCCTTTTCTCAATGCTATGGTTCCAGTTGAGCTTGTGATGTATATCAATTCCTAGGTACTTGTAAGAATACACTTCCTCCAAGTTATTATTGTCATACATAAAATTAGCGTAAGTTTCCTTCTTAGATTTGATAATCATAACTTTTGTTTTGTCAGTGTTAATCGTCATACCCATGGTAGAGCAGAAATCCTTAAGAAGCTTGAGCTGCTTATCAAGATCATATGGGCACCTTGCCAAAAGAACAATATCATCAGCATAGAGAAGAAGGATGACAACTATCCCAGCTAAGATCGTGCCATCACATCCTGCTTCCTCTAAATAGCCTTCGAGCTTATCGATGTAAATGCCAAATAGGGTAGGGGAGAGGGGGCAACCTTGTTTAACTCCGATGTTACACTTAATATCTTTCGACCACCCCTCATTGCTCTTTAGCTTGGCAATTACATTCTCGTATAACCTTATAGCGATAGCTCTCAAATCGAGAGGAACCTTTAGCTCTTCTAATCTATTCCAAAGGTTGTATCTAGGAACCGTATCGAAAGCCTTTCTAAAGTCCACAAAGCAACAAAATAAATTAGATTTATCATTACGACATTCCTCCGAAATGATCCTAAGCGTAACGAGGTGTTCTGTTGTTGAGTGATGCCTTTTGAAACCTGCTTGGCCTTTAGCCCGCTTACCTTCACTTTCAAGCCATATCTTAACTTCTTTTCCAAAATACTACCATATAACTTGGCTAAGAGAGGGCTGATCATAATTGTCCGATAATTAGAGGGGTTATTTGTATCCCCACTTTTAAAAATAGGGATAATGAGGCTCTCATTCCAAGGTTTAGGGAACCCTTGCTTGACTGCTTGATTGAAAAGCTTGTGGATGTGGGGGATGAGGACAAGACCTCCAATTTTTAAGATTTCCACCTAGTAACCTTCAATGTCCTTAGCTTTCCCATTAGCCAGGCGATTAACCCCAAATTAATGTCTTCTAAAGAGAAGACTTCTTTCGTTGTGAGCAGGGTTTCCAAATTATCCGTGACATTAGGAGTTTCATAAAGCTTTTTAAGATAAGAATTCCAATCGTGAAGAGCAATTTTATTATTATCCTTAGTCTTCCTAGTCAGAATCTGCCTCCAAAATTTCTTAGGAGCTACCTTAGAGAGGTGTAAGAGATTCTCCTGTCTTTGACGAATGTATTGCCTCTTTTTCCTTTTAATTAGGGCTTTGTATATTCTTATCTTGTCCATTTTAAGAGAATCATCAACAACTTCCTTAATTGCTCTCCTCGCATTTTTACAATCTTTGTCATACCAAGGATTGGTTTTGCTATTTCTTTTATTATTTGAAACTTCAATTGGGAACTTGTTAATAGAATATGAGAGGGTTGTAGTAAAATTATGATAGAGGTCTTCTATGTTGTCTATACTAGATAAAGGAAGCAAATTAGTTTTTAATTCATTTAGAAAGAGATCATTTTTATTTCTATCAAATATTAAGTTCTTTTGGTTGAAAGTATTATTTTATGTGGGAACTCTATGCATGATAAAATTGAGAGTTATAAGTAAAGGCCTATGATCAGAGTCAGGTTCGTGGTCATTTAAGATGTCAAAATTTATATTAATAAACTATTCATTAGTCAAGTTGTTCTAAAAATATTCAGTTCATTTACAATAGTTTTACAGTTTTTATACAATAGTCCACCTTAGCAAGTGGCCCACCAACCAAAGAAGTGTTGACAACATAATTTCTTTTGGATTGAAAATTAAGTTAAATAAATACACTTTTATGGTATAGTGTTGTTTAACGATAAAATCTAAAATTAATAAAAAAAAAGTAAATTTGATATAAATTTAATTTGAAAATTAAATTTAAATGAAAAAACTGTAATTCTTTTTTCTAATCATTCAAAACAAATCTAATTAATTATATATCTTAAAAATAATATTCCATTCACTCAAATTTAAAACTTTTATTTCAAAAATTACAGATAAATTACCAAAAAAATAATTTCAAACTAAATAAACATCATCTTATAACATTCAATAAAAAAAAAAAAAAAATATCTTCCATGGCAATACTTTCACTATAGGTTGTTATGGGGAGTAAAGTCGTTGAAGTTCACCAGTGTACCACCACTAACCTAACTCAATTTTAACGGTAAATTCGTTGAAGTTAGCCAGTTTACCACCACTAACCTAACTCAATTTTAACGATTGAGTTCTACTATAGAGCTATTTGTATCTTGGTTTCTTCCTTCTTTAGAAACATATTTTTGGCACTACCTCACCTATTGGTAAATTTATTTTCTAGTAATTAACAACTTCCAAGTAAACACAGTAAATAATTTAGATATATATAAAGCATAGAACATCTAAATTTATTTAGGGCATTAAAACTTGGAGAGAAGAATTTTTTTCAAGGAAAGGAAATTTGAATTTAGTTGGAAATATGAAATATGAATTCTTTCATTACAAAAAACACACCACAAAAGTTTAAAATGTAGTATCCACTTCATTTTAAGTATTAAACACTGTTATCACTCAGGTTGTTCCCTGCTTCCTATAGGGAATACGGCCGAGGTAACCACTAACCAGTCTTTTAGCTACAGGTCCTATCCTACCTGCAACCAGAGAGGGCTCTCTCTTTATAATTTAGCATTGTTTTGGGGGTGATTTTAGGCTAGTTATGGTGCACCGATTTTGTTTTAAAATTGGTTGGATGATGAATTCAAACAGAGTTGGTGTACAGATTACAGAACGGTCTGAACCATTAGGCAATGGAGTTCATGATGGTGTACTGCTGAAGCATTTATTTGAGGAAATGGTATTGCTACAAAGCTAGATAGGCACTTATGGAACAATTCTTCAAATTTGGGAGATGAAAGCATGAAATCAGTGAGTGAAAGGCAGTCAAGAATCTTCCACTATGCTGATTGAGGGAGAACGTGAGAATATTATTTAAAAGTAGTTAAGAATTCCTAAATAGTATTCAAAATGAGAGAACCAGTTTAAACATGAGCAATTAAGAATTCATATTCATGACTAATTCTGAAGAAAACATATTTAGAAACAGAGATTGAGCAGAGAGTGTATTTAAACAAGTCCTAAACTATTCTTTTTCCCTGTTGCTAAGATCATGAAACACATGTGAATTTTTACGTACACAGAAAGACAAAACATAGTTTAGAGTAACTTATTGTTCCATTAAACGACAAAGGAATTCTGTAGCATAACACAATCCTTCATTTCCACCTTCAAACAGTACAGAGACCAAGAACTTCACCAACAATTTATATTAGAAAAGTCTGAGATATACAATGCAGCTCTTCAGAGAGAAATTCACCAAAACCGACCCCCAATACGTTCTATGGGGGGGTATATATACAAAAATGGGAGATAAATATGTAGATGATGAGTCATTGTGTAATAAATTACATCACCAACTCTGTCAAAGAAGTAAATGAAAGAAATAACTGCAGTAGTTAATATTGGTGTGCTAACTGTCTTTTGTTAGACAAGCTTTGACTTTTTGGATCAACAAAGTCGGCTGTAGCTGCAGCTTTAATATGCGTTTGTTGGGCATGTTGTCTTAGTGCTTTGCTAAGTCACTGCCTTGATGCTTTCTGTAGTGCCTGCGTGTTTGATTTTTTGCTGACCTGTATTGTAACTGAAATCTGAGGCTGACAAAAGGAGAAATAGACCAAAATCACCTGGGCAATACTTCCAGCATTGATTGCCACCAATCAGTTGGAGGTAGCTGATGTCTTCTAATCTTTATGAGTGTTTCATCAGCTTTAGTATATCTATAGAAATTTGGGAGAACTTCAAACAGATGATTAATCTCATGCTCAATAAAAAATAGATTCTCCAATTTATCATAAAGAGATTACCCAGAGGGAGGTCCTGCTTCTTCTGTGGAGCTTGTAGATGTTGTAATTTGATTTTCAACATACTTGTTGATAATGGTGGTATATTGTTCACATGACAATAGTTTTCCAGCACCGGTCACTAGGCTGGGCAATCCTTTGCTTTGCAATGCTGTTATTTTTGTCCTAAAGTCATTTATTTCTGCCTGCATCTCCTGACATTTCCTTTCCAGAGTCTGTACGAAATTTCTCAAGGTCAGCACCTTCTTTGTTGTCAGGATAGTATCTGTTCGATTGTTGATATCCAGTGCTGCCAATTCTTCCTTAGTGTGAGTGTTTAGGAAATGGATCATCTTGTTGGCCTGCTCAGGCATAATCCCCAGTGCTGCTCTGGACTTGTGAATTTCAAATTGAGCCATGCCTATTAATTCAATTTGTTCATGTATAGCCTGAATTGATTTCCATTGGTCACTGATTGATTGGCCAATTTTGGCCCACAAAATCTTTTTAATCTCAGTCAGAGTTTTGTCTAGAGACAATTCTTTTTCTAAGGCTTTTACTCTGGTCTCTAGGGCTTTTATTTCCCTTTGCTTCTCGGCCACTGTCATTTTGGACTTGTCATAGCTGGCTTCTAGCTTGACCGGCCTTTCTTTGGCCTCTTTTACTTCTGTCACTTGAATTTCTAGCTCCTTGACAGCTTTCATTAGGTCCTCCATACTCATTCTAAATTTTGGTGCTGCTGTTGTTGCTGCTGTAGCATTTGTAGTTGATGTAGCCGTTGTGGGTGCTGGAATGGAAGGAGGGGTTGTTGCTATTTGTGTAAGAGGAGCAGGGCCAAGAGTTGTAGATGTTTGAGGTGGCTGGGGGGTTGACTCTCCCTGTTTATCTTGCAAGGCTTTCTCCAATTCTCCCTCCATCTGTAGTATTCTTTGATTCATCTTTATAAGCAAATCCATGGTGTTATCAACCTCTTTTTCCTGTACAAGTTCTGCAATTTGAGGGTGAATAGTTGCAGGCAGCTTTGCCTGCTTTTTGAGTGCAGCAATATCATCTTCTTTCTTCTTTATAAGGGTCTTGATACCCTTTGGATCCTTAGGATTATGTCCTAAATCAACAATAATGTCCTCCAAAATTTTTATTCGGTTATCCTTGGTAGTGGAAGACATCCTTTCCAAATCCAATTGAGTATTTGTATTTTCAATGATTCCTTTAATTGATGTGCCAGCATGGCCTTATCTGCGAGCGTAGCATAGACCATTTCCCCTGTTTGCTTATGCAGCTCTATTTGATCCATTGGATGTATGTCCTTAGAGAGGACTTCCATGTTTGTCTTTATGTAATCTGCAGATGATTTGGGTTGTGGAACTTTAGGCTTAAAATGAGTTAAAATCATCTTGTCCTCCTTGATATCATAAGCTGCCATCAATCTTTGTTGTTTGGAGGGTGTTACTTTCAAGAATTGATCATCAAGTTGTATTCTCAATAGTTCATTATGTGCCTTGATTTCCATGAAAGTTCCTTTAATACTGGATGGCTCTTTGCCTTGCTGCCTAGAAGAAGACACCTCTGTACTATGCTGCATACCTTGTTCCTGCTGGAATGAGCTGGTAGCAGTCTGCTGGCTGGACTCTCTCTCTCTGTTCGGGCTCTGTACAATTTCTTCACTTCTTTCTTCTTCAGTCTGAGGATCAATTCTTTGCCTCTTGGCTTCTGGTTGTTGTGCTGACCCACTTGGAGGTGTGGGCTCCTCTCTATCCCGTTTTTTACCTCTTTCCTCATTAAGAGGAGTTTGCAGGACTAGAATTTGTGATGTTTCAGTCTTCTGTGGAGGGGCTCGCCCTTGACTCTGATCTTTGGAAGTGGTGGGTTGTTCTGTCTCTGTTTCCTGCTGTGCATCCATCACTTCTTTTCCCTTTGCTGTAGTTGTTGTTGTTGTAGATATTTGTTGGGCAGTCTGTGCAGCTGCAGCAGTGGATGTGCCTTCCCGAACTTGGTGTGGCAGCTTGAATGTCACTTGGTGAAAAGAATCCAAGTCAAGAGTTTTTTCTAAATCTTTGACATTTTGCTCCATTATTTCTTCTTGAGTGAATTCTTCAATTAATGTGCCTGGCACCCACTCATCTTTTTTGGCATATTGTTCAATTTGTGGAATTTGACAATGGTTATAGGCTAACAGCCTATATTTGACTCTTCTAGCACTGATAAAGCCATCAGGGTCATAAGGGACCCACCAGAAACTCCTTTTTAGTTTAAGCTATTGCCCCA